>JAQQAE010002120.1:0-23110 GCA_029823295.1 Pseudamia nigra
GGAGGCTATTCCTCTGCAACAAAAAATCTATAACAGAAAGCATAAAACACTGGTCTCATCACATAAAAATATAATCATACTGCACATCAAATTAAACAGGACAAACTCTGCTACAACCACATACTGTATAAGTCATATTTACACACACCAAACATAACTCCAACACCAACATATCAAATATCACAATCATAATAATTAAGCCTTAAAAAAGAGCCTGGGTCTTGAAAGGTTAAGGTTGTATTTATCTAATATTAAATTTGACTGATGATCTTAAACATTTAACTTAAATATACAGAAATGAGAAATTAGGAAGGGGGTGATTTCACAGCACTTTTTATAATTTGTTCATTGAAATGAATGATCCAGTCCCTGATGTTTGTGCATAATGACAGGCATGGGTGCATTGATTGGCCGTTGTGTTTGAGGCAGAGGCTTCACTGTGTCATTCAGCCCACCTCAGCTGCTTCACAAGTCCCAGTCTGGGTCCGGGATGCAGACACACTCTGTACCTTTTTAAAACTAGGCTTAAAACGTTCCTTTTTGACAAAGCGTAGAATCAGGGCTAGGTCAGCTAACCTTTAACCCTCCTTTAGTCCTACTTCATAGTATGGGGCTGACTGCTGGGGGGATGCACCAAGCTTCTCTCTCTCAAACGCTAACTCTCTTCCCCCTCCTCTCACTCTCCCCCCATTTTCACATTCTTTTCCCTGTCATCTATACTGTTATACAGTCCTCCCTGTAGTCCTGTGCTTCCTCCCTCTGTCCTAGGTCTCTAGATGTCCTTGGTGTGTGTTTGCTGGGGGGCCAGTCCTGTGATTGTGGATGTCGTCCAGTGTCTGTATGTTCTGTTGTTTTATCTCCACTCTTTTCTTTTGTCTCTCCTCTGTCCACTAACCCCAACAAGGCAGATGGCCGCCTACCCTGGGCTGCTGGTTCTGCTGCAGGTTTTTCTATTTCCGTAAAGGAAGTCAACTCTTGGCTTGCTCTCAGTGGTTCGGTTGTTTACTTTCTGTATAGTCTTAAGGTTTTGGCCTTGAATTGTGAAACGCCTAGAGATAATCTTGGACAGGGTTGGTTAAAAATAATGTAAAAATAAATAAATAAAAAGACATATTGGACAGACAGGGGTTCAGGGTTGATTAGCAGAATTTCTAAAAACTTTGTATAATAACATCTGCCCTGGATTCTGCTCACTTTTAATAGGATGATGAATTGTGTACAAGGATGTTATTTTAACAGCCATATGGCTGTCTCACAGGAATTAATTAATTTCATTTATATCCTTGAGAAGGTGGTAGCACCCCAATTTGCACAAATTGACATCAAAATACTGCATGTATCAAGCTCTCAGATCACCCTGCTGTTCTCATCCTAGTATACACCTTATCATACTTCCTGTTCTGTATCCTATGTAAAATCACCATTCCAGCCATGTTTACCTCATGCATTGCTCTGCTGCACTTTATTCCCAGAGAGTGAAGAATATGTTTTCGAAACAACCTGAATGTGTGGCTTTTGATTGATGCAAGTTTCTGGAAAGTCTAAATAACATTCAAAGGACATACAGTTACTGTAATCAATAAGTACATAACCTTAATGCAGTTTCATTTGGCCAATTTCCCAGATCAAAAAGGAAAATGAAAGAAAAAAACAAAAAGAAAAACATTTCTTCCTGTTTATACAGTGTGTGTATATATATATATATATATATATATATATATATGTGTGTGTGTGTGTGTGAAGGATGTATATTATCATATTACTCTGCAGACTGCTTTCTTGGCTGCCTCATCAAACAATGCTATTATCCCAGATCAGCATGTGCTACATGGGTAGATAAAAACTGGTAAATTATACAGCAGTTATATGCTGCAAGAGGCACACAGTAAATTCTCCCCAGCAGCTACATTAAATCAGTTCCTCTCAACACAAAAGGTGTCTCCTTTGGTTTGAACTCATGTATAAGTCTGTGCAGCATGGTGCCTCATCTCCCTTTTAAAATACTTCTCACTGTCCTCTGTGGAGGTTTCAAATGTCCTGCAGCACATATTACTGAACAGTGCATGGAATAGATAGGCTCCTTTGCAGATCAAAATTGTAATTATGTAAATGAACAAGATTTTATTTTAAGATTGAATGCTGATAGTGAACTTCCATATTTTGGTTAAACTCGATTTTTCTTGGCTGGAAGGTCAGCCTCTTTTTTTTTTTTCAATAAATGATCGGCCTTGAGGTATCACCGACCAAGTATAATCACTACCCTGCATTAATATGCTGATACAATCCCAGGTTCCAGGCATAGATGGCTTTTCATCCTTGCCTTCCTGCCCCCATATTTCCCATCAAATATTCAACATGAAATATGCACATGCCTCATCAGTGGTGTTTTTGGGTGCACTCTGCCCGCCACAGGGTGACTTCACCACAACATGCCAACATAAAAGCGATTGATCTGCAGCTACATGTGGCTGCAGTCATCATGTACAGACGGTGTAGTGCACCTTTCTGCGTTCTAAATGCATTTTATGTAGTAAAATTACATCTGTCTGAAGAATACTAAACACACTGCCTCTTATTCAAAAACATGAATTGTTTGATTTAATGTTCTCTCATTGCCGCATTAAGGAGCAGTAGGTAAAGGAGATGCACTGCACCCTTTTTTAAAAAGTTAATTTAAGTCTTACATGGGTGTTTCAAATTTCAGCTCAAGACACAAGAGTGATCCTTCATTTTATAAACCCCAATTCCAATGAAGTTGGGACGTTGTGTGAAACATAAATAAAAACAGGATATAATGATTTACAAATCCCTTTCAACCTATATTTAAGTGAATACACTACAAAGACAAGACATTTAATGTTCAAACTTCTGAACTTTTTTTTTACAAATATTCACTCATTTTGAATCCTATGCCTGCAGCGTGTTCCAGAAGAGCTGGGACATGCCTTTCTTTTTAACAACACTCAATAAGAATTTAGGAACAGAGTACAGTAATTGTTGAAGCTTTGTAGATGGAATTCTATCACATTTTTGCTTGAGCATGACTTCCATATTTTGTGCTTCATAATGCACCACGCATTTTTAATGGGGGACAGGTCTGGACTGCTTTTTGGTTTTTAATGCAGTGTCACCTGAGGGATCAAAGGTCATGGGCATTCAGTGTTAGTTTTCAGCCGTGCTGTTTAATTGCAATTTCTCCAGATTCTCTGAATCTTTTGACACTATTATGGACTGTAGATGATTAAATCCCTAAATGCACATTGAGAAATGTTATTCTTAAACTGTTGGATTATTTGTTCGTGCAGCTGTCCATAAAATGGTGAACTTTGTGTGTGAACAACTGAGCCTACTGGGGATGCTTCTTTTATACACTCACCTGTTTCCAATTAACCTGTCCACTCGTGGGTGTCACAAGGGAGGAGGGGGATGACACTGCTGAGTCAAGTGTTAGTGAGTTTATTTACAATGTGCAATAGTGAAATATGACAGGTGAAGGGAAATAATGAGGATGACGACTGGAGGATGAAAGGAGACGATGTGGATGAGGGAAAGCACGGCAACAGAGAACCCAGGCAGGAGGGACCGAGGAATCTTCATGGGGGAGGAACCGAGGAAACAGGCGGCTGAGCTGGACGTAGGAGAAGCAAGGTAAGTAGACTTAACAGGAATTCTATCAAACGTGGGCTTTATACCACTAAGTGAAAGCGGTTGGACTGGCGAATGCTGGCTGAAAAGACCCGGAATAAATACTATGGCAGATGATTGGAGATGCGTAATAGCTGTGATCCCCAGTCAGTAATCAGCACACCTGCAATACATGAAAAAGGGGAGAGGCACAAACATACACACACAACCAGAGGCCGCCAAAGCAGCCGATTGTGACAGTACCCCCCCACCTCCCCTTTAATGGTCCACTCCAGGGGACCAACCTGGCTTGTCTGGATGAGCGAAGTAAAAGTCTCTAAGCAGCCCTGGATCCAGAATGTTAGTATGGGTTGTCAATCATCCGGGGTGGTGGGGGTGCTGCAGAGGATGGGCTGAGGGGGCTGGTAATGACGGGCTTGACCTGAGAGATGTGAAATACTGGATGAACTTTTATGGATGCGGCTAGCGACAGTTTAACAGCGGTAGGGTTGATGATGCCGTGGATGGAAAAAGGCCCAATGAACCTTGGAGCCAACTTGCATGACCCAACCTGAAGAGGAGTGTTTCAGGTGGACAACCACACCTGCTGGCCGGGTTGGTAATCAGGGGCCGGGGTTCGCTGACAATTGGCAATGCGCTGGTTCCTGTCCGAGGTCCGAATGAGGGCTGCCCGGGCATCCCTCAAAGTCTGTCAACACCTCCTGAGATGCACTTGAACGGACGGCACCACCAACTCCTCCTCCTCTTCGGGGAACAAGGGCAGTTGGTACCCGAGAGACACCTCGAATGGTAACATTCCTGTGGCAGCTGACACCTGCGAATTGTGGGCATACTCCACCCAGGGGAGATGTGTAGCCCACGACATCTGGTCTTGTGCGGCCACACATCTCAGGGCTGCCTCCAGTTCTTGATTTAGCTGCTCTGCCTGCCCGTTGGTCTGGGGATGAAAACCAGAGCATAGGCTGACCGTAGCCCCCAGGGAGCGAGAAAACAATTTCCAAACCTGAGCGGTGAACTGGGGACCGCAGTCAAACACAATGTCTGAATTGATGCCATGAATGCGGAATACGTGGAGGGTAAGGAGGTTAGCTGTTTCAGTAGCGGTGGGGGGTTTTCTAGAGGGATAAAATGTGCTACTTTGGAGAATCTGTCCACAACTGTGAGGATAACCGTTTTACCTTCCGACGGGGGAAATCCGGTGATGAAATCGAGGGCAATGTGAGACCAAGGCCGACCAGGGACTGGAAGCGGTTGTAGTAGACCTGAGGGAGGCTGATTTGTGGTCTTACCGCGGGCGCAGACAGAGCAGGCTCCAATGAAGTACCGGATGTCGTGGGTCATGCTGGGCCACCAGAAATGCCTGCGCAGAATTTGCAGAGTTCAGCTTACGCGAGGATGACAGGCGAACCTGGAGGAGTGGGCCCACCGGAGTACCTGGGATTGTGTAACCGCCAGACCACAGAGGCGCCCCTCGGGACCTGTTCCCGGGTCCAGATCATCCCGCTGCGCCTCCCTCACTGCTGTCTCCACCTCCCAGGTGACCGCGGCTACAATGCAGGAGGGCAGCAATATGGGTTCAGGTTCGGAGGGTCCGGAGTCCAGAGTAAACTGGTGAGATAGGGCGTCCGGTTTAAAGTTCCTGGAACCAGGCCTGTAGGAAATATTAAATTTAAACAATTAAAAAACAGGGACCAACGTGCCTGACGAGGGTTCTGTTGCTTAGCCTGCTGCAGGTATTCGAGGTTCTTGTGATCTGTCCATATGGTGAATGGATGGGTCCCCCCCTCCAGCCAATGCCACCACTTATCCAAGGCCAATTTAATGGCCAGTAGTTCACAGTCACCGGTGTTGTAGTTCCTTTCAGGGGGGAGAGATGACGGGAGAAAAAGGCGCAGGGATGCACCTTCTGGTCCTCGAAAGGACGGCCCCCACTCCGGACTCCACGGTGTCGACCTCGACAATGAAGGGCTTGGATGGGTCAGGCTGGGCTAAGATGGGAGTAGAGGTGAACAGATGCTTTAGTGAAAGAAAAGCATGCTGAGCAGATGGGGACCAGATGAAGGGGACCTTGGGAGACATCAGCCAAGTGAGGGGTAGGATAGTGGAGCTGAAATTTTTGATGAATTTTCGAAATTTGCAAACCCGAGGAACTGCTGTAATTGATGGCGGTTGGAGGGAGTGGGCCAATCAGCTATGGCCTTCACCTTTCCCAGGTCTGCCTGGATTCGCCCGGCACCAAAGACATGCCCAAGAAAGGTGATGGAGGTTAGATGGAACTCACATTTTTCGGCTTTAATGAATAACTGATTCTCCAGCAGTTGCTGGAGAACCAAACGGACATGCTGGACATGGTGGTCAAGGGTCTTAGAGAAGATGAGTATATCATGAAGATAAACAAAAACAAAGTGGTTTAAATAATCCTGAAGCACGTCATTCATTAATGACTGGAAGACTGCGGGAGCATTGGTGAGGCCAAACGGCATCACAAGATACTTAAAATGCCCTAGGGGCGTGTTAAACGCGGTCTTCCATTCGTCCCCCTCCCTAATGCGGATTTGGTGATAGGCGTTTCTTAAATCAAGTTTTGAGAAAACGGTGGCGCCCTGTAACGGTTCCCAGGCTAAGGTGAGAAGTGGGTATTTATTTTTAATAGTAATGTTATTGAGTCCACAGTAGTCGATGCAGGGCCGAGGGGAACCGTCTTTTTTCGAAATGAAAAAGAACCCAGAAAGAGCTGGAAGGGTGTACATGACCGTTCGCTAAAGAATCATTGATATATTCATCCATAGCCTCCCTCTCTGGCCGGAATAGGTTGTATAGGCGGCCAGAGGGGAAGGGAGCATCTGGAATTAAATAAATCGTGCAGTCATACGGCCAATGGAGAGGCAACCCGGTGGCGCGTTTTTTACTGAACACCTCCGATAGATCGTGATAGCATTCAGGGATAGAAAACAAATCTATTTGGATGTGGACAAGGGAAAACATGGCAATGGAGAACCCAGGCAGGAGGGACCGAGGAATCTTCACGGAGGAGGAACCGAGGAAGCAGGTGGCTGAGCTGGACCGAGGACTGTGGACGTAGGAGAAGCAAGGTAAGTAGACGAAAGTAGATTTAACAGGAATTCTATCAAACGTGGGCTTTATACCACTAAGTGAAAGCAGTCAGACTGGCGAATGCTGGCTGCAAAAGACCCGGAATAAATACTACGGCAGATGATTGGAGATGCGTGACAGCTGTGATCCTCGGTCAGTAATCAGCACACCTGCAATAGATGAAAAAGGGGAGAGGCACGAACATACACACACAACCAGAGGGCGCCAAAGCAGCCGATTGTGACAGTGGGATGTTCCAAGCAGGTGTTTTTTGAGCATTCCTCAATGTTCCCAGCCTTTTGTTGCTTGTGTCCCAGCATTTTTAGAGTGTGTTGCAGGCATCAAAATCAAAATGAGTGAATATTTTCAAAAAAACAATAGAGCTTATCACAACGTATAACGACAATATTACAAATATCCATAAATCCAAATGGCTTATGGAAATTATCTGAAAAGCATATTTTGTACTTTGATACAGCCCAACCTGTTTAAATAATTGAAAAGACAAGAGACCTTATTTTTCTATTATGCTTTCTTTAACATTTCATTGTATTTGTAATGATAGGAACTCCAGCTTCCACGACATTAAATCAAAAGGAAACAAATGAAAATCACTAACTGCAATTCAGAATGTATTTTGTCGGTTCACATCTATTCCAGAGCATGTTGGCTGCATCATCCAGCTCATCTTTGTTTAACTACACTTTAGGAGATAATTGCTTAGGAAAAATACTAAACATTTATCTAATCCTCCTTTTGTTCTTCTTTCATATCCCTGTAGTGTCTTTTACATTGAGAAAGCAACATCACTCATCATTGAGCAACCACGCAGTGCTAAGCTGTGAAGGAAAAACCGTTTCTTTGTGGAGTCCTGGAGTGATTCTGATGCAGTCTGAACAAGGACATCATACCACGCAGCATCACTGTCATACCCGTAATCACAGTAAAGAATGTCCTCTCTGCTCTTCATCCTTGTAACAATTGTTTGAAGGAAAAAGTTCAGAAACCATGCCAAGACGGTTTAACATATGATCTCAGCTAAACCACAGTCCACAGCCGTGTTACAGTCACGCCGTGGGCTATGTGAGACTCTGCTGCTGCACAGACTGACGGCTGTTAACACATCTAAGGGCACTTTCAGACCTAACATTGATCTGGGAAAGCTACCAAGCCTGGTTAGAAGCTGTGATTTAAAAATGAGACAAAGTATTCAACCTAGCATATAATATTTTTCTAACCTAGGAACTGTTAGGCTACCATCAAAAGACAGCCAGCGACAATGATATGAGTGTTGCACCAAAAGTAATGCAAAAGTGGGCATAGCTGTTACATGAAGTGATTAGGGTAGTTCACGGTGCGCATGCAGTAAGAGGTAATCTCACTCTATACAGCGGTGCTACTCAACATGGTCTCCATCACAAGCCTTGCATTTGTGTCATCGTTGAACTCTTGAATCCTTCTGTCTCCCTTTTATTGATGTACAAATCCACGGGTGACTGCTGGAGAGAGTCTGCAGAACTACACTGTATGTGGTTCAGGAGCTCTTTGCTTACCTAGCCCTGCTCTAATAAAATCATTTTTCACAGTAATGTGTAACTAACTCAACAAGTCCAAATATTTTCATCCAGGGCAGTTCTGATGTCACTGAAAATGTTGACAGCAAATCACATGGAGGAATTTAACTTGCAACACTTCTGGTCATTTGTCATATCTTCAGTCTAAAATCAGGTTAAAGTCAAATAATGTAAACATGGTTTCAGGCTTCAGTAAACCCTGCGGCATCCCAAGATTTGAACTTCACAGACTCCGAGTGTGCACAAATCTCTGAGAAGTAATAACTGTCATCCTGAAGGTCAAGATTTTCAATAGCCTGTCTTCAGAGTTTGAGATAGCCAAGGTATGAAGAGATGGAGATAGAATAAGAAAAAAAATGATTACAGTGGAATCTGGCATTTTCTGGATGAATGCACTTTGGCACTGCGAGGCTGATTGTGAGTGACACTCTATGACCAGTCCCAGCCTGTCTGAGCATCTGTGCTGTCAGGCACACAGAGGTGGGATGGGGGGGTCTGCTTGTGTTATCATGCGGCTGTTATTCCTGAGCTGAATAACTTACAGCTAGAAGATTATATTCGACAACACTATACAGGGAGAATAAAGGAATGTTGGCATTTCTTCCTTTTCCAGAAGGGGTCTGGCAGGCGATTTAACACACCCCTGGCAGCCATTTTGGAGGTTCTCAGCTCTCAGCTTCAGTGGTTTTTGACACGGCTGATTGTCTGTGTAAGCTCAAGCGACATCTTTGTTGTCTCTACAGAACCTGCTGCACATTGGAAATTGATTTTCTGGTTATAAATCCGACAGATTTTGTATGATGATGATAACAAAGCTCAGCCTAACGATCCCTGTCTTGGTCCTAACACAACTGATTTTCACACCAGATAATTAGCACTGTCACTGCTTTGGGGGGGACATGCAATGTGGCTCCGTGTCCTAAAGTAACATCTATAATACAAATCCAGATACATAAATAAGTGGGTTCTGGGCTATTATACAACTCCAATTCCAAATAAAGTTGGGACATAAATAAAATGTAAATAAGAACAGAATGCAATGATTTTCAAGTCTCTTAAACACATATTTTATTCACAACGGAACATAAACAACATATCAGATGTTGAAGTTTAGACATTTTACCCTTGCATGAAAAATATTAGCTCCTTTTGAATTTGATGTCAGCAACACATCCTAATAAATTTGGAACAGGGGCAATGAAAGGCAAGAAAACAAACTAGCACCAGTCAAAAACAACTGGAGGGGCATTTGACAATAATTATGTTAACTGGTAACACGTCAGTAACATGACTGGGTATAAAAGGAACAGAGCCTCTCGGGCGTAAAGATGGGCAGAGGTTCACCAAGCTGTCACAAACTGCTTCTAAAAGTTGTGGAACGATTTCAGAAAAATGTTCCTCAACGCAACATTTGCAAAGACTTTAAAGATCAAACCATATACAGTGTACAACATCATCAAAAGATTCAGAGAATCAGGTGGAAGGGCAAAGGTCAAAACTGGATGCTGGTGACCTTCAGGTCCTCAGGTGGCACTGCATTAAAAACTGCATCATGTAAAGAAGAAGACATGTGAACACGACTCAGAAATGCAGCCATCATTTTTGGACCAAAGCAGTGGCAAAATGGAAAACTGTTCCTGAAAATGGTAAAATGTTTCAGTCTCAGCATCTGATATGTTTATTTTCTCCTGGGTTAATGATATTTGTATATTTGGATTTGGATACATTTGGGTTACATTTTAAAGGTTTTTTTGGGGTTTGTGGTGTAGACACATTACTAATCAGAAGTTACAGAGTCAATCACCTTATTGGCGTTACTACAACTGTACGGAAACTCAATTGCTAGTAAAATCACCGTTGTTTTCATTTTCTTCATTTTCTCTCAGTATTAATTGTTTGCGGTGCACAATATGTGGGCAATGAGTAATATTAGAAATCATTATACTCTTATGTGTGAATGTCCGCTGGGTACACAGAAGTAACAAAAGCAAAATCCAACCAGACATCAGCATTCTCAAAAGTGAATAGGAATCTTTTTTTTAATCGTGGGCAAAAATATGGATGCCTTTCAGTCAGTGGTTTCATCAGCATGACTACAATATGTGGGACCTTTAATGATGGCACAGAAAATAATATCTAATGCAATAAATTCAGACTTTCCTCATTGTTTTTACAAAATCTTCCCCCAATATTCAAATGAATAGCTTGAAATTGATTGGTTGTGACCTGTGATGTCACAAGTTAGGAATAATTCAGAATGCCCTGTTTTCTTTTTGTCCATCTTTTTGTGTGGATTTCTCAAAAATGACCCTAAATATATTTTTACCACTTTTTCTTGTTTAAAGCAGAGAGTTAATATGAACCTCAAAACCCAATAAAGGTACATTTTAACAGCATGGAACCTGTAAGTGCCACCTTCTGTTATTCACTCATTCATAGTACTTGTTGTCTTCTTTTGCAATTGATAGAAATTTTACATGACAGCAGTATTTCTCAGTTATCTTCCTCTGATCTGACTGTTTGGACAGTTTTCCAGTGGGCCGCCATGATGCTGTCAGTTGTAGCTGTCAGGAGATTTATGATGCAATCTCACCGTATCTGTAAAGATGTGAGCTTGGTAAACACGGAATCAAATCATTTAAATTCAAATCCTGAAGTCTTCTTTATTAAACAACAAAAAGCAACTGTGGCATGTCTGGGTGTTCCTTTTGAATTTCAGGAGTATTGATGGACTCTGCTGTTTTGTTGTGGTCCGAGGAATAATATATCTGAAATTCAGATCTGATTGGACTTTACATGAGTTGAAAATGCATCCTGCTGCATAAAAACAAAGGTTTTCTGGCTGCGGGAAGCAGTTAGGCTGCTTTTGTTCTCTCAGCTCAGCTCCTGTTCTCTTGACCTAAGTCAGGATGACATGTTCACCTCCCATCCTCAGTACCTATTTCTGGATGACTGTAACTTACTCTGACATTGCTAGGGGCAGCACTTCATCTGTACTCACAATATAAAATCCACCTAATGTATTTTGGCTGTTATTTATCTTATACAAAAAAATATGGAAGCTTTTTTCGAGCAGTAAAAATGGACGTAAATGTGATTTTGGCTTAATATTCATTAAAATGTGCATTTTTAGACTTACAGAAAAAGCTTGAATCAGGTCAGAAATTAATTCAGTTTGATCATGTTCAACACAAATTGTGCTGAATCAAAGGAGATTAACAAAATAACAAACCTCGCCGCTTTAAAATAAATAACAAATAAAGAATATTACATTAAGCCCATTTCCATAGACATATTTCATTCATATTTTAAATTATCAGTTTAATAAGCATTTATGAAAATTCCATAATTTCAACAGATTTTAAAGTTAATTTTCTTTTGCTTAATTGAGGTGGATTTTTTCAAAAAGAGTAAATAAGCTGAAGGAAATGGCAGTTTTTCCAAATTAATTCTGATGGAATGTATGATTAAAATGGCCTGCATGTAGTATTTATTCTTTAAAATATTCAAAAGTAACTTGAAACTATCAATAGATTTTTCAGAAACAAGTGTGAGTCATTACAGCTGCATTCTCGTTGCTTTTTCACATGGGATACAACACCAAATGAAAAGAATTACAGTGGTATGAAAAGGTTTAGGTGCCCTGATCATTTCTATTATTTTCAGTGAAGATTTTCAGTCATCCAGGTCATGCCTTGGATTCTATTATCTTCATTTATGAATCAGAATTTGTTAGGATCAGCAATTTCATTTTGATCTATCGAATAACTGATGGACACAGTAATATTTCAGCAGTGAATTGAGGTTTATTGGATGAACACAAAATGTGCAAGGTGCATCAAAACAAAATTAGACATGGGCATAAATTTGGGCACCCTGACAGAAAAATCACATCATTATTTAGTAGAGCCTCCTTTGCAAAAATAACAGCCTCTAGGAGCCTTCTATAACCTCTAATGAGTGTCTGGATTCAGGATGAATGTATTTTGGGCCATTCCTCCTTAAGAAAACATCTCCACTTCAGTTAGATTTTGTGGTTGCTGAGCATGGACAGCCCACTTCAAATCATCCCACAGATTTTCAGGTCTGGAGACTGGGATGGTCATTCCAGAACATTGTACTTGTTCCTCTGCATGAATGCCGGAGTAGATTTTGAGCTGTGTTTTGGATCATTGTCTTGTTGTAATATCCAGTGTGACTTCAACTTTGTGAGTTATTCTTGAACATTTATCTCAAGAATCTGCAACCCTCAAATTTATCAAGATTTCCAATACCAGCACTGGCCACACAGCCCCACAGCATGATGGAACCTCCACCAAATTTTACTGTGGGTAGCACGTTTTTCTTGAAATGTTTTGCCACCATGTATATCACCCCTTGCTATGACCAAATAACTCAATTTTCATTTCATCAGTCCATACCACCCTGTTCCAAAATGAAGCTGGCTTGTCTAAATGTGCTTTTGCATACTTCAAGCAACTCTGTGGCATGTGTGCAGAAAAGGCTTCTTCCACATCGCTCTCCCATACAACTTTTCCTGATACAAAGTGCGCTGAATTGTAGAACGATGCACAGTGACACAGTCTGCAGCAAGATGATGATTTAGGTCTTTGGAGGTGATCTCTGGGTAATCTTTGATCATTCTCACCATCCTTCGCCTTTGGGTAGAGGGAGGGAACACCCCCTCTGCATGAGTATGTGGACTTAGCGTAGAGTATGAATGGGCCTTAAAGTGTAGGATTTCTGTCCTTGTTTATACAATTCACAGTGGGGTTTGGTGCAGCTGTTGTAAACACAAATCATATACAGTATATGAAACCTGTGTGTAATTCAGGCTGGTGCGGAAGTCTGTGCCTAATTTTCTGTCCAATCACCATCATCTCTGCCTTACACCATCATCTGTAGCTTTAAAAGCACTGGCTGTCCCCATTCATCTTGCCACGCTGCTGCCACATGCAACTGTTGCTTGCCCACGGATCCAAAAAATAATCTCTACTCATCTGTGCTCCAAGCATCTTCTCAGTTCAATTTGATACAGAAGTATCGGTCTTACCTGTTTCTTTGTGTGGCTAATTAATCTTCAGATGAAGTTACAGTCTCAGTGAAACACATTTCTATTGTCTCTTTGGTGTCGGCAGAAACCCCTTTCATCTGTGCCGAAAGTCGCAGCTCGTTAGCGCTCGTTCAATGCCTCCACTGATGGAGCCACAAAGGTGATGAAGAAATTGATATTTATTATATTTTAAACGTGGAAAATTTAGTTTGTAACTGTAAACACCTGCTCTCTGCCTGTCCAGCCACTTTCCAAAAATAACCCCTGCTCAGGTTTGTCTGTTAAGAGGAAAACCAGTCATCTTTAAAGGTCAACAAAAGCATCCTAAAAATACCCCGAAAAATTTTGTAAAACCAGTATCCAATGAACTGGAAGTAAGCAAAGCGGGCTTGCAGTCTGGCTTCCTCCTACCAAGCCTCCAGACGTCAGTGGCTTCACCTGTCATTTCATTCCACACAACCAACACTGCTCTGCTCATCCTGGTTGATCCAGCAAACAGATAAGTGGCGTTAAAATCATATTTGGCTACTAGAGCTGTATGTTGACTTTAGCGATGCTGGTTGGTTGGTTGCTGCTGGGTGACATTTGGTGAAATGGCTGTTTTGGCAATGTTTTGTCTGCATAGCACATGGCTGTGTTTTCCTGCTGTTGTAGTGAAAACAGAAAAGCTCAGAAATAATAATTTTCATTGGTGTTTAAGCATCACTATTGCATTTTCGTCTGGTAACATCTCAATGGTTTCCACATTGTCACAGTGTATTGCCAGGCTGTCAGCTAACAACACATACTGCAGGTTAGCTACTTTCCCTTAAAGGTTCAGGAAGAGCCCTGCAGGTGTGCAGTGCCAATCTAAGTTTCACACATTTGTGAATATTTTCATATTACTGGCGTTAAGTTGGAGCTCATGCATGTTAGGTTTGGGGGTTTTGTGTTTTCAGTTGCCTCTTCAATTCATAATATTCTCCACCATTTTGACCCCTTATTTGGTCCTCGGTGCATTGTTTACTGTCATGTGGTATATCTCTTTTACATCATGTCATTCTAAGTATTCGGAGTGCCTTGCCAGATGCTCATCCTCTTGCATTCAGCAGACTGCTGTTTTTAGCATCTGGATGAGAAGGTTGTAGGTCAAAGTGCAATAATTACAGACCATATCAATATTCAAAGTCAAGGTCATTCGAGGAGTACCCTGCAGTGTGATCTATAACATATTAAAATTTGGTGCCTCTAGCTATAGTAGTTTTGGTACTATAGGTCAAAATACATTTTTTTGCAATTATTAATTCCGTGACTTAATTAATATGCAAATTGGGCAATGGTTGCCATAGCAACACTTCTCCCTTCCCTGACTACCCAGGTGCCACGTTTGGTTAGCTTGGGTCCAGGGAAGTTTGAGATACAGATGATTTTGGGAGGGACATACAGTACATGTGTACGCACAAACGAATAAAACAAATAAATTGAGGAAAATCAGAAGCAGTGTTTATTAGATCCATCACTAACATAACCTACAGTGCCACTTTCTAATAGCACTACACAACCTTAACCCAGTTAACTGACTCCATGTGTATTTATGGAAACACAGGAAACAAATTTTCTTGTTTGCAACTTTTCCTTTACTTCAAATCCACATTACATTTTAGGAAAACACGGCTACAGCGCACAATACACTCAGATTCCTTGAATCTTTCACTTCTGTCCTGCGTTTTAGAAAGGGAAATATAAAAATCTCATTTTTCTCAGAGGAACATTGTGTATAAACATTTAAAAAATTTTGCTGCACATTTTCTGTCAACACCTCAGCTTGTCAACATGGTAATGAGCAGACAGTGTGTTTTCATCCCACTGGTTTTATTCACAATTTTAACTTTCACAAAGGAAACCTTCATTCATTAAATGTTCTCTTACAGCTTATTCTTCTGGAGTGTTGTGATGGTTGGAGCTCATCTCATTTGACACAGAGTGAGGCTGAGCATTTATGTATGTGTGGAGTGATGGGGAAAGTGCAAAAGTCACTTCAACTAATAAAAGAAAACAGACATGTAACTCCACCATGTATGAAGAGCTGCAGAAAGAACTGGCAGACAAAGGCTTTGACAAACTGTGAAGGAAACATTATATGATCCAGACCAGTGGTTCAGTGTAGTTGGTTCAGGGAAAACAGCTCCCTGAAATGACATGGGCAACACATTTACCAGCTTTTCAGTCAACAGCTCAGGTAAGTTAGGTTATTGTATGAAGTACTACTTTTATTCTGCAAACTTTTAAAGCATGATGATGAAAAACAAGCTCTTAATATTTGCACAACGGATAGACGTCCCTAAATAAGTACATTTTCTTTGGCTGAATCTCAAATTGGGATGGATAAAATTTGTCATACATTCCATTAGAACTTGTCTATTGATTCAAGTTTTGGAATTATAATTTATTAAAATTTTTGTTCACATTGTTAAAACTACCCCTCCTCGAATCACCACCTTATCGTGGTGGAGGGCTTTGCGTGCCTGAGTGATCCTAGGAGCTATGTTGTCAGGGGCAGTTCACCCCTGGTAGGGTCTGTCATGGCAAACTAGTCCTAGGTGACAGGTCAGACTAAGCAGACCCTCGTGACTATGCCTTCCTGTGGGCCCACCACCTGCAGGAAGGGTCGTAAGGGTCCAGTGCTATGTGGTTTGGGTGGCAGCTGAAGGCAGGGGCCTGGGTAGTCCAATTCCCGGTTGCCAAAACTAGCTCCAACTTGGGCAGACGCAGGACACACTGGAGGGACTATGTCTCTTGGCTGGCCTTGGAATGCCTGGGGACCACCCGGAGTAGTTGGAGGAGGTGGCTGGGGAGAGGGCAGTCTGGGCTTCTCTGCTTAGGCTGCTGCCCCCGCAACCCTGACCAGGATAAGCAGAAGATGATGGATGGATGGATTGTTAAAACTACATCAAACACATATGACTCAAAAGTGGAGTCTTACACATCTAGAGGCTGTGTATCATGAATGATTACAAAATAATGTGCATCACATCTCTTTGTTTTTATTTCAGGAGCATCACACTGCATATTTGATAAATAAAGTCACGTCTGAGCTTCACATCTTCCAAAGTGAAAACTCTCAGCCTGTCTCAATATAAACACCAAAGTGCTAATTAAAACAAGAGAACAAATGGATTTATTGATTTTGAGATGTTTTCTCTTTCTTTTGCTGCAATTTGGGTTTGAAACAAAAGAAAGCGCTACAACTAGTGTCATAAGAAAATATTAAGGGGAATAAGATGTTAGGCCAAAATGAAAATAGCTCCTGAACACTTCATATAGACATCAAATTTACAGCTCAGTTTGTAAGATAAATGGAAAATGCTGGTAATTTGGGGAGTCATAGTTCCAGTGCTGCAGTAATACAACTATTTTCAAACTTTTGGTTATATAAAAAAACAGGCCAGGCATTTAAACACCCAAAACTAGGTTCATGCAGAGAGTACAATGCTTTTCCACAGATCACAAACTTGTGTCCGAGGTGGATTTTCAAGTTGTAGTTCCGCTGACCGACACCAGATCGGGCCATTTAGACATTCATACTAATTATTTCAAACTATTCAAATGAAACATTGAAAAATGTATACAGTTTTTCATTCCCATGAGAATTTGGATTGCTATCTTTGTCCTATCCCATCTCATCCTATCCTACCCGAGCAGATGTCTTATTTGGACCCTGAATGTGATCAAAATCTGTTTATTACTTTTTGCTCACAGTTGCTAACAGAGAAACCAGCACCTACAAAACCACTGACCTCCTTGGTAGAAAATGTCACTTGGCCCATGTTTCTTAATTTTCAGTATCCTCAAAATTCCATTGAAATCTGTTTGGTGCTCTTTGGACCATTCATTGACATACAAGAATAACTGAAAACAGACACCAAAGAACCCATGACCAGGCGGCAGCACAGGATGACTTGTAAACAAAAACACTACTCAAGCAGAAGTACTGTCACTTTGTAACTATAATGAGTCAAGTAGAATTTCTTATAGAAATAATTCTTAAAAATATCATAAAAACTTAATCAAGTAGTAACTTCATGAAGAGGAATTTATTATTGTATAACAAGTTAATTACAGCCAATAACAATGTAAAGTGAATATTAATTGTCATGAATAAAGGACATATCCACCATCAGGAAATTGCAAATATACACGCCTATGCAAAAATCACGTTGTTTAATAAGCATCATGATCTCTGATCCGTCAGGTGGACGGATTGTTTCAGCAAAAGGTGAAGTTAATATATTGTTACCGTCCTGTGGCTCAGCATCGCATCCCCCCGTGATTCTAACCCGTCTGTGTATTATGTAAATTCGGCCGTGCCAGCCCTCTCTCAGGACTGGTGCCCGTAGCTACTGCCAGCTACATCCCTGCCATGTCCCCTTCGCCCTGATTGGACTAGTGCCCCGGTCTGCCAGCCAATCAGCAACCAGCAGTGCCACCTGGCCTGTATAAAGGACTGATTAAGCTTTAGTTGCGGTGGCTGTGAATTCATGTGTGCAGCTTGCCATGTGTCTCTTGGTTTGCTGAGAAATGTGCAGAGCGCCCACTGTTTTGTGATTTATTTAGACCCTTGTGATTTGTAATGTTTCGTGCTGTTCTGGGCCAGAATAGTTCTGCACTTACCACATTGTTTTGTTCAGTGAATTACTTTTTGTCTCACTGGTTTACAGGCGTCACTATTGTTTGGTTTCAGGTTAGTCATGTTTTACTTTACTTACATTAGGTTTTCTTTGTCTGTGTGTTTTATACATAATTGACTATGGCAGTTTAGCTTTAAAAGACTGTTTTAGGAGTACTCTTGGATATAATTATTTCTTTCTTTTGAGCTGCATCACAGTGGTCTTTGTTCTCCTTTTGGTTTGTTGGCACAGTTGCATTTTACTCATCAAATAAATTGTCCATTTTTACTCTAAACCTTTTCCATTGAGTTTTTATGTTCATCACCTTTCCCCTAGCGACCTGGGGATGTAACAATATAACACATTACATATGTATGTAATCTCACATCTTTTTATGTGTGAGTAAAAAGAGTAACTGAGCTGCCTTGACAGAGGTCTGCGTTCTCTGAGTGCTTTCTAGTAGTTTGTTTTTTTGTTTTTTTTTATTTGGCAAAGACTCTAAAAAGGCAGGTAGACTAGAATGCAAAAGCACAAAAAAAAAAAAGTAAATGCACCTCATGTCATCCTTTGAACTAACTCTGTTTCTTTGCAATGTACTGCCGATACTCAGAGGAACATTTGTGAAACAGGATTCACATACATTAGTGTATTTGTCCAACAAAAAATGTGAAAATCTGTATGTGACCTTAAATACTCTGGGAACACAACATGCATAGTATTTTTATAGGATTACAAACATTTGCAGTCTGTTTGCTCAAGCGTTTTATTTTAGTATATGTGGAAACACTGTATGCACTACATCTGCATCTTAAGTAGGCGGCAAATTGCTAAAAACAAATTTCCTTTGACATTTTACTGTGGTGGTGTCATTTTCAGTTAAAATTAATCTGTAAATCAATAAACATTATATTCAAGAACACCCAGGGGATCAAAACGGCACAGTGAAGAGTTTGTGGAATTGATTAGGTTGTGCACGGAGAATAATCTAAAAATGAAAATGATGGTTTTTGAGAGAACTGGAGGTTTAAAAAAATGGCCATAGGGGCAACATGTGGTCATGCAAAGAAGTTAGAGCCAAGGGAGAGGGAGTCAACTCGAAACTCATTTTAAATCAACCTTTTCTCAGCAGACATAATAGGCTACATTTTGCTATCTAGTCCATCATGATAATCACCTTTGGTTTCGTGTGGTGCAATCAGTTTGACTCTGTATCAAAATTTAAATCTCTGAACGCAGCACAAAGAAGTCTTTCAGCGGTCTGATAGTGAAGGAGGGCCCTGGCTACATGACCGTTTTGAATAAAATATGCCTCCAGATTAAAGCCGGCTTTTGCCATTTATAAGGAAACAGAGTAGAATTTCAATAATCAAAGGTGTTCTTCTGAATAGCAGTTCAGTTTGCTCGAGATTGGAGTTCAATCTTTGCCTGTTTTTCAGTGTCAGATGAAATGAAAGAGATAATGTGTATCAAAGGCTACGCTGAAGCCTGTGATATTGCCGTATTGTCCACAGGATGGTTTTATTTTTTCCAACATTTTCCAGCTCCTGATTGCAACTGGAAAATATTGTCAATCAAGGTGTGCATCAGTCCAAGCACAAGCATAGAAAGAGTAATAAAGGTGCACTTTCAGGAATTTTAAAATAAAAGTCCACTACAAGTTTAAACCTTCTCCAGTAATTACAAAAAAAGTTGAGACACTGGGCGAAATGCAGTTACAGTGATACCCCATTTTACGAGCGCATCAACATACGACTTTTCGTGACACGAGTAAGATGTCGGACAAAATTTGTCCCGTCTTGCAAACAAATCCACAAGTTGTGAGTAAAATAGGTCCCGAAAGGAGTGTGCACTACCCACCTACCGCATGGAAATGTAGACGTGAAACTGTTCGTTCCAGTCTTTTACATTACTTGAGAGTTTAGTAGAGGTTTCCTTACTTTTTTGTCTCCGTCTTTCATACCCCCCTGGACCCTGGCTTTAGCCCGTCTTCCTCCTGTGGTCTTGACCTGCATTTCCTCCAGTTTATCTGCTCCCTGTGGTTGTTCTGATCACCCTCCTTTACTGTCTGCTCCATTCCACAGCTCCCTACAGCTTCTGCATTCTGCCGTCTCATTTCTGCTTGTGCCTCAGTAAACTCTGAACTGCTATCTGTCCCAAACAGCTCTTCCCATAACAGAAACGTGCACTTTTCTTGTCTTCATTGTCTGTCCTGGCTGTGGCTTATGTATTGCTATGGGAAAACTGGTCTCATCTCACAAGTTTTTTATGTCACGAGCGTGACGCAGGAATGGATTAAACTCGTATGACGGGGTACCACTGTAAAAAGATAATGTGTTGATATACAAAGCCCCTATAATCCAAACTGGATTATAGGACAACATATCAAATGCTAAAATTGAGAAATGTGTTTTGAAAGTCATTCGTTTATTTTGACTTTATTGCCAACAGCAGGTTTAAAAAAAATGGAGCCAGTGGCCAAAACAGACTGGAACAGTTGTAAAAATGCTTAAAATACACCTGGAATAACATTTCACCTTTAATTAGATGAATGAGCATCGCAGATAAAAGTCTTTAAAGACATAATTCTATGGCAGCGACCACGGTCAGTGTTGCCAACTTAGCAAGTTTGTTGCTATATTTAGGAAGTATTCAGACCCTTCTAGTGACTATTTTCCAAAAAAAGCAACTATTGACCTTTTCTGGTGTGATTGTAGAAAAAAAAAGTATCATTCTTACTCTTCTCAACAAGCAGCTGGTGCTGCCACAGACCCCAACCCAGGCGGCCCAGTCCTTATACAGCAGCCCCCGTGAGCTGCAGTCACTTTTGCTGCAGTTGCAAATGAATGGACAAAGTCATTTATTGTTAGAAACATAATTGGGGTGTTTTTACTCACTTTTTGTCTCTGCCATGATGTTATTCCTCCCTCATACAGCATCCATTACAATTACACACGCACATGGTCAATTATGCAAATTAGGTGATGATGTAATTTAGCAACTTCTAGTGACTGTGACAGCAAATAGCTACTTTCCTCACTGAGGAGTTGGCAACACTGATCACTGTTTCTCTTTTAGTGCAGGCCAGCAAAATAATACCAAAACCTATTTTGCCCATATTCCAACAATATGGCTCGATAGAAAACAGCCCAGGTGCTAAACTGTCTGTTAGCAGGATTATGAACCCATTTGACACTGGAGGTGATTGGTGAAATATTTTTGATAACATTAGAAAAATGTGAAAAATGTCCATATCTCACAATGTTACAGAAAGTGATAAATTGATCCAGAATCAAATTTTTTTATCAAAATCTTGCTAACAAACAGACAAACCAATATGAATACATAACCTCCTTGGCAGACGGCAATCGGTCTCTTCACTGATAAATGTGACAATGGCTCAATTTTTTTTAAATATGTTGCTGGCATCAAATTCAAAATGGACATTTAATTTTCAGAATACAGTAAGATAAATGGCTCAGTTTTGAATGTTTATATATATATTTTTTTTGCTATTTTCAACTGAATGTAGAGTTTTAATGTTTTATGAATCATCACATTCTGTTTTGATTTACAGTGACTCGACTGTTTTGGAAATTGGATTATACACATAAATACATTTCTTTACCCAACATTTAAGACATTTTGGGCCTGAAGACGCCACGTGGTGAATTTCTCAGTGGTAATTTAGTTACATTTTAGCTGCAAACAAGTCCTAAAGCTCCCTCAGAGTATGAGATTTCAGCCGTCTTCTAAGTTTATTACAGTCACCCTGTGGAGCATGGATCTAATAAACTGGGCACAACATCTTCAACAGTAACTGCCACAAACTTTTAAGACTGCTGAATCTCATAGACATGTTAGGCCATGATGCAAGTCAAGGTAAAAGAATTATGTCATCTGTGCACATCAGCTGTCTATGCTGCTGTAGAAAAAAGAAGGCAAACTGATTGCGCCTTTACAAATATATACTATGCAGAGTATATGGTAAAATATCCCAAGTCACAGGGAATAAGAAGAATGCAGACCCAGTAGAATAGAGGCCACATTAGTATGACATGTTTGCCAAAGAGCTTAAGGTCAGTATTTTTAGCTTAAACTTACATGCCATGTGGATCAGAGCCTGTTTTCATACTGAATATTTTCATACTGAATTACCATTAGCTGTTATGTAGACATAGGCCGTAGCAACTGTCACATCAGCAGTGTCTCCGTAAACTGGAAAGGCAAATTTTAAGCAAACTTTTGCAGTCATAAAAATGAGACTTTGCATCATATTTATTTCTTTAAATCAGTTTGGAGCAAATAAAGTAGGTGGTGCAACGTGGCCAAAAGGTGGCACTATAGACTATTTTATTTATGACTCAAATAGAACAGAATAAGTAGAGCACCCTGTTGTTTATGGCGTGTCCCAGTTGTACTCAGAATTTCCAAGTTTCTAGTTGGACATTTCAACTGGAATGTTCCTCAAGTTGGAATTCCCACTGACAACGTTGGAGCATCCCCACCAACTTGACAATTCAATATGGCTGTGACTCAAAACAACTGAATGAACACTGCTAATTTATTATTATTTAATTGTAGTTGTCTCATATTGCATCTGCCGTACACATAGTACCAGTATTTTTTATCCATTGCATGTCACGACGCTGTTTAGACTTTCCACCTACAGTTTTCTCACATACAGTACTGTACCTGTGTTTGGATATTGTCTACACTCTAAATAAGCCTGCTTTCCTGTATATATTTATTTTTTACTTTATCCCACACTGGGGAAATTTCTTCTCCACATTTGACCCATGCCCCTCCTGGTGGGCCCTTGAGCAAGACCCACAGTGGTGATGCTGGTCCAGGGATTTGAATTGGCGAACCTACAGAACCTCTAGCATCTAGGCCACCACTGCCACTAATATCCATAGTGTTTTGACTTTGCAGCTGGAACACGATCAACTCGAAGTTTGTCAGTCCCGGTTCCAACCTCCAAGTTCTTTGGTAAATGGAACACACCATTATATCCATTTAATCTAGTCTGAAATGACACTGGAACAACAATCAGCATCCCTTGGGATAATTTAGTTTGCTCATCAGTCCATGCCTGAACT
>JAQQAE010002121.1:0-23109 GCA_029823295.1 Pseudamia nigra
CAAGTTATTTCTGTGACCATTGTGGGTTTTTCTGTCATTTACAGAGGGGACCAACAATTTCATCCACGTCTGTATAAAAATGACATTAGCTTGCTAAAAGATGGGTCTCCTTTAAATTAAAGACACATTTTATGAACTAAAACTACAACTTGATCTTCACTAGAACACATACAATCAAGTAAATTTAAGTTAAAAAATACTACAGCCCAGGGCAACAAGCTGTTGGACTGATCGGTGCTCTGCCAAAGCCTATTTACACATGCAGTAGACCGTAAGTAACACTGTCTCCTTCCCTGGCTGACAATTCCAAGTTCAGTATTTACTTCAACTTTAACTCTGATTGTGTTTTACTCACTAACTCCAAAGAAAATAGGTTTGTCTCTCTGATGACGAATGCAGAACTGGAGTGTAAAGTAGGTGTTATCTGACAGGGATGTTTATCTAAAAGGAACTTTATGAGTAGTGGTGGGCAGAGTACTCAAGTAAAAGTACTGTGACTTGATGAAAAGTACTCATAAACATAAGTACTGGAGTACAAGTAAAAAAGTATCCCACAAAAAACTAAAGTACTGAGCAACTTCAGAAGGTGGAATTTATTACAGCAGAATTACTGCATCTAAATGGATATTTTATTTTATTTCCTTCAGTATTTTGTTGATTCTTGCTCAATTTTGCTGACTATTATGTCCATTTTTTTAAACTTGAATTATTATTTTTTACCACCGTTTTTGTTTTTTGTTCACTTTTACTCTTTTTGTTGCTTATTTTGTTTTTTGTTCAGCTTTTGCCTCTTATTTTGCTCACTTTGTTCACCCGCTTGATCACTTTGGTGAATTATGCTCATTCTGTTGCTTGTTTTGTTGGGGTTATTATTATTATTTTTTGCTTGTTTTAGGGATTATTTTGTTCATGTGTGTTTGTTGTGTTTTATATTTTAGAATTTACTTGATTTTGTTCAGTTTTGTTACTTTTTTTGCTCATTGTTGTTGATCATCACTGTATATTTTTGCGCATTTCATTCATAGCAGAAACAAAGAGTAAAACATGTAAAGACAATATACCTGCAATATTCACTGTGTTGTTGCACAGAAACATAAATATATTATAAAGTGCTGTGTTATCAAATCTCCAACAATCATGTTGTCTTGGACAAGCAGCCAAATATTACAGTGAATATTTGATCAGGCCTGTTACATACACACTCCTACTGATTTAATTATGTAAAGTGATATTAAAAACAAGTGGAATAAATAAATAAATATGTTAGAAGACAAGTTCGGCCCAAAGCAGGCTTTCTTCCGTTGGCCTGAATATTTTCATCCGTTCCTGTAAACACACAGTGAGAGCGAGCGTTTTGCATGAGTCATGGACAGTTTAGGCGTTATGACTCCTTCTATAACTGCAGTTTACATATTAACCATTTTATTCATGATGACAGAGCAGGTAGTAGTCAGATGTGTGGCTCAAGGACACTTAAACAGGAAACATGTCTGTAAGGTACATTATTTTGATTAAGCATGACCATTCATCTGTAGAACAAAATAACATCTATAACAGTCTTTTGCTTCTCACAATATTTTGTTTAAACACATCTTCGGAAGAGGAATTTAATATAAATCAAATCCATTTACCTTGTTAGGTTTGCTCACACAAAGCCTTCACGTTTAAAATTCACTGCTGAACCAGAAACAGTCACATAAAGTACAGTCACATCTGTTTTTGAACCAACACCTCTTTGTAAAGTTTCATTTTTCAGGTAAAGTATGTGCTTTTTCCTTAGTTTTAAGTACAAATAAAATGTTTCTTAGATTTCAAATACAGATTACATGTCAATTACATGCTGCAGAGTTTCAGCCACAGTGTGAACCAAACCATAGCCAACACGATCATATCAGCCAACGTGTCACATTTGACCCTTGTTTGATTTGACAACTTATTGCTAACAGCTTTATAAAGCAGACTTACCAATTCCACTCAGTTCTCTTTCCTCAATCACACTGTAATCAGCTGGTGACAAAGCGAGAGCATGTAAGAGATGGATCTTGTTTTAATCAGATTCCGTGTAATGTTTGGACTAGAAGCCTGTTCTAATTTACTTGAGGCTAAATGACTTGACACAGAGAGTCAATACCCAAAATACACAGCTTTAGTGTGGGTACATCTCAGATGAGGTTAGCCAGACTTGAGGTAGTCTCTCTGCGAGCTTGGCGGTCCATGTGTCCAGAAACAGTGAAGATATTTAAAACCCGGTCTACGAGTCTTCGTCCGTGCCTCGTCCTCTCAAGAAGGACAACAACAACAGAGTATATTCCAACACCCAGAACTGCAGCACCTCCTCCTGCAAGTAAGACCACTCCAGAGATGTACATATCATTAAGGGCTTGTCCCGGTTTTGGCATGTGGTTAGCCAAGGCCAGTCGCAGTAGAACACCGCCGCAAATCAGCAGAGAGAGCCCCGTAATCAAAACCACAAGGAGGTCAGATAAACCGCCACTTTTTAGCATATCAATCCGCTGTCTGCTGCGAACACAATTCATGTCTTGCACAGCTGAGCTGAGCAGTTGCTTGAGAAGGACCCCCAGAGCCAGCAGGCAGAGGGCTGTCCCTGCACCCAGCCTCCACTCGCTCGAAACACTGGTGGTAGTTGAGAGAAGGCCGACGCCGCCCAACCCGCAGCCCAGGATTAAAAGTACAGCAACACAGTAGCAGAGCACAGACTTCCCTGGATCTCTGAACCACCACAGCTCCACCTGTTCCTCCAGGATGCTGTGCTGAATCTGAGCCGGGTCAGCTGGACCATTGAGGCCCAACTCAGGGCCCCCGTGGCCCCTCAGGGGGGGAAAGTTATCCAGTTCAGGCATCCTGCTGCCTCTCCCAGTGTGCTGTGTAATGTCGCCACCACCACAAGGAAAAGTCAATCTGCTTAAGAATCCTTCAGTTTGACAAGTTTAACTAATGGGCTGTCTGTCACCTCTTATGCTATTCTTAATATCTCAATATTAGTGGATATCGCTTGATGTACTGTTCTTTCCACTTGGACTTGTATAAAAGTGAAGCCAGCAGTATAGTATCCAAGTCATCTCTGGTCTGTTGGCCTGTGTGAATGAGAATCCTTGCAGATTGTTTGCACTGACTGGTTCCAAATCCTCCTTACTGCATTAACCTCCCATCAGAACAATCAAATATCCAGAGAATTCTCAGTCTTGTTTGCAGAATGGCAGCAGTCACCTGGAAGAGAACACAAATTATGATTGAGTTTACATGAGCACTAAGAGCTTTTGGACTCTTAACTACTATGCCAATTTTTCAGTCAATTTATTTTGAAACTATTACAGATTTCTAAAAGCAGACTAATAGCACAGTAGTAGGGATACAAGGCTGTGCCTATTGTAATTTCCAGCACTATTTTTGAATATATACTGATCACTGATAGTAATTTGCCATCCATCAACTGAGTTTACAGTAGCTTGTAAAGAAAGCGTTACTAAACATTCTATCATTAGCTTTTAGGAAGTGACAGCACTTTCTTTAACATAACTTTATTGAGCCCTTAAAGCAAGGGGTGTCAAACTTGTGCCACGGAGGCCGAGACCCTGCAGGTTTTCTCTCCGACTAGTCAGGGGATTTCAACTCTGCTTCAAACTGAGGGAAGGAGCTAATCAGTGAAATCACCTGCTTCAGTGACTGGTTGAAGAGAAAACCTGCAGGGTCTCGGCCTCCGTGGCACGAGTTTGACATCTGTGCCTGATCCTCTTAGGACCTGGTGTCCACATACGTGGACCACACATTTTACAGTGTGATTTTCAAAAGGTGTGCAAAATGTTTGTATGTGTTATTAATGAATGCAAAAGCAGCCAGGAAAAAACTGCTATGTTCAGGGTGGAAACAGAGTTTTGCACAAAGCTGATTTTAATGTTGACATAATTTTTCTCATGTCAAAAGATGATGGTAGATTTATACTTATCAGGTCCCACTAACCCCAAATATAAAAGAGAAATAAAAAATCCATATCAAATAACAGCTCAGGTCTTAGGAGGTTAAAGGAAATCAATTTTGGTAGCCATGGTAACAGCACCCACACACACCATACATGTTTTTAAGCTGCAGGGGAAACCGGAGCACCTGGAGTACAACCTGCACATGCACGGGAGGAACTTCTAGGGAAGTTCAGCCCAGATATGCTGCAATTATTGACAGGGAAAGATACAAAGACTTCTTTAAAAGCCAATCATGGAATCAAAATAAAAAGCGATTCAACCCAAACTACAACATTTCAAATCATTCTAGCAAAGTGATAATGTACAAAACTAAAAAAAAAACTTACGTTATTGTGCAAATTCCTGTGTCTGGTGACAAAGTCTGGGATTTGGAATCTGCCATCTACCTCTCCCACCTCCTGTCAATTAAAGAAAAGCAAAAATGAAATGAAAGATCAACTGCATTCATACGATTATTTTGTTTAAACAGAACTTTACAATGGCAATTATTCTTTGCCAGAGATGCATCAACATTTTCTGCTCGACGAGGTCAATGGAACAATGCTTCTCCAATAAAAATGTCCACATTGTGCACACTGAGTAGTGTAGCAAAGTAAGTAGCTGATAAAACCAGCAAATTAAAGATCCACGCACGCACTTAACAGTTTGTAGTTTCTCTAAAGTCCTAACTTGCTGCTTTGAATGTGTAAAAAAACTTGGTGTGCTGACATTGGCAACCTTTCCTATCTGTCATTATCACTATGCTAATGAGTTGCCACTACAGAGACGGCAGGAAAAAACAAGCATCGGCTGCTGATAGAATAAACAATGGCGATTCACGCGCTCGCAGGCACACGGATGTAAATTTCCTTTCTTATCCTCCCAAATAAGCTCAGTCCAATCCGCCCGATGTGACCCGAGTGTGTCGAGTCCAGCTGAAGCTCCTCCCCCCTTGTGTTTATTGCCACAGGTTTTAACATGAGGTGGGTTGGGTACACAGGAACAGTTCTCAAGTAAAAGTATTATTTTATAATCCTAATGGCTCATGTAGAAGTAGAAATACTCATAAAAATGTATCTGGTGTTACGTCATAACATGGAATTTATTACAACCTAATATACTTCCTTCAAACAGCTACTTTTCATTTTTTTTACCTTGTTGCTTTGTTTGTTCATTTTTTAAACTGCTTATTTTTGGTGCATATTTTGTTTGTGATGTTTTTTTTTTACCTTTTTGAGTATTTTGATAATTTTTGCTCATAGTGTCGCTTATTTTGTTGAGTTTTTATGCAAATGATTGATTATATTGTTCATTTCTGATAATTTATTTGATTATATTCTTCCTTTTTGCTAATTTTGTTTTTTATTTTGTATAATTTACTTGATTGCTTTGCTCAGTTTTGTTAATTTAATTGATATTGTTAATGATATGCACACATTTTTTTCTCATTTTGTTGCTCTTGGTGATTATTTTTGCTCATTTTGTTCCTTAGTTTATTAATTTTTGTCATTTGCTTGACCTTGCTCAGTTGTTTAATTTAATTGATTATTTTGTTCTTTTTTACTTTACTAAGTAGGAGTATAAGAGAGTTTACTCATTGAAGTGGAGTAAAATATACCTACTTTTCATCACAAACGTGACTAAGAGTAAAAAGTATTCTGAAAAACAACTACTCCCAGAAGTACTTTTTACAGGAAAAACTACTCAAGTACATGTTAAGGAGTAAATGTACTTGAGTACTGTCCACCTCTGGTTTATATCATGTAAAGGTTCATTACACCTACAAATTTGATTATTTTCTATACTATCCCTGCTTCCTCCTACCGCAGCACATTTATTCTCTGTACTGAAGTTTGCGACCATATCACCCTCCAGAATAAAATCATGTAAACACACACTGCACACACGACACCAAATATGGAGTGATTTCACTGTCTTTAATATGAGGGCACAAATTAAATAAAAACAAGCATAAAAACTGAAAGTGAAGCAGTTAAAATCATTTTGTGGGGAGTAAAATTATTGTTATGCACACTTTCTGTTATAACAGAGTGCATACATTTAAAAATACCCTCTAACTTTTTTTTCCCACACTTCTGTGTTCTCCTCACTCTTACTTTTTTCACCCCCTATGCCTGCTTGAAACTTAAATTGGGAATAACGTCACGGATTAAGATTCAACTAGACGGTGAACGATTACCAGCCTGGTCACCGATGTGGGCGGTCCCCGGGGCTGTTCACTGAGTCTGATGTGGACGTTACTTTGGAGCTGTAATACCGCCGCTCAGGCACCGTTCACTGGGCTCCAAGAAGCTCTGACTCCCGTAGTTACATTGGACTTTTGTCTGAAAATACTAAGTGAAAAGATTGTTGACTCAAAATAGCTGAACTTGCTAAAAAAGTCCAAGAGTTAAATTTATAGAGATTTGAAGTATTTGAAGCATCCAAGGATGAAGGAACATGAAAGGAAGCGCCATGGCACACTGCACTGTCGTTGCCATGGTAATCACCCAGCATGGCAGTCTAGTCACATTCCGTTTGAGTTCTCCATTTATTTCCTATGGGAAAAATTGTGAAAAAACCTAAATTATTTAAGAGCGACAAAAGATAGATTTATGAAAAGTAATAGCCAACATGTCCCAGAAGAACTTGACATTATGGTGTTTGAATGGTGTGAATCGGGCCAGGAGATGCGGTCCAAAAATTGTACAGAATAATAATTAAGAGTGAGAAGAATAATAGTGGGCAGTTGCTGGGCAATCCTACTAATACATTTTTGTCATGAGACATCATGGTCTCAAACATTTTATTTGGACCTTCTAGTAAGTGCATCTTTATCTTTTTGCACCATTATTATGACATTAGGGCAAAAAAATGAAACAAATCTCTGTTGTGCTGGGGTTTGATTGACATGTCGCTACGGAAACTTGACTGGCCAGCAGAAACAGACCAAGTCGGACCTTCATATCTTCTACTTATTCAACAGAGCATCGTTTTACCTGAGATACACTCGACTATATATTTACCATCCATCCATCCATCCATCCATCCATCCATCCATTTTCTTACCCCATAATCCTCATACGGGGTGGGGGGGGGGTGCTGGAGCCAATCCCAGCTGACTTGAGCTGTATATATACTTTATATTTAATATGACCAGGAAGTGACAAACTGGGTGATGTCACAAGTCACTTTGTCTATTAATATATACAGACTATGGTCTGCCTTGTGAATGGTACAGCAGGGAAGTGCTTTGTGTTGCATAAATTCAACAAATAACTACGTATTCCACATTAGTGATGCACTGCTCTCACATGAAACACGTTATTTAATAGTACACAGTGATGTATTTACTTGTTAACATGACCATGTTGCTTATTATTTATGGGGATGTTAGCTGAGACTCCAAACATAGAAACTTAACAACAAACTAAAATGGTTTGCATTTCAAATACTGTATTGGCTACTGTACAAATGACAAAAGAGTGGAGAAAAAAATCCATTTAGGTCTGACATGTAAGATAAGACAATAATATTATGATATGAGTGATGACCCGGCATTGTAATACAGCGAATAATGTTCTGGTGTTACATAAAATGATCAACACCGGCTTTAAACAATAAATCCTCCTTGGTGTAGTGGTGGAATTGGACATGTGGTATAATTGTGAATGTAATTGTTTGTATACATTGTGTACTGTACAGTTTGTCATCGGTTTTAACATGTATCATGTAAAGGTTCATTACACCTACAAATTTTCTATACTATCCCTGCTTCCTCAGCACATTTAGTGTCTGTATTGAAGTTTGCGACCTCATCACCCCTCCAGAATACAATCATGTAAACACACACTGCACACACCTACACTCACAAACACCTCAACAAACAACCTCAAGGTTACAGCTGTCGACAGCTTGTCTTTAAAAACCTGTCAGTGGCTTTATTTCTATCAAAGTCAGCAGAGCACAGTGCAACCCTGGTCGCCCCCAACACACACTGACGGGAGTTATAGTCTGTCCTCACAGACTGTGGACTTTAAGAACACAAACACCTCTGCAAAATACTAAATATGCCATTATAAAGAAGAATAGCATAATCTTGCCATCAGTCTTGAAAATTTTGCTCTTTTAACTGTGGCACCTCTAGAAATCCACTGAATTGATGTGATAGACACATTTCGGAATAGACTATAAACTTAATGCAGGATCACATTTCTTATTACTGTGGACAGGTATCGCAAGTACCGGAGCAGAGCGGTAACACTGTGACACGGGGAGATATGAGGTGCATACACAAGGTGTGAAATGAAGAGTGAGGTAATTACAAGAGAGGAGGAGGGGTGTTTATTGGCAACATGCTGTTCTGGAGGCTTTTCACATCCTGTATCTGATGGATGATTATACACTGTGTGGCTGTGTATGTGTTTTGCAAGACCAGCTGTAAATGAGTGGTGAAAAGTGAATTTGTGTGTTTATTCATTTCTGACGCGCCTGTGTGCAATTCACAGAATGACACAGATGAAGCTGTATGTGTGTGTGTGTGTGTGTGTGTGTGGGCATATATGTGTTTGTTGAGTCACTAATTAATCCCAGCTGGTTTGGGCTGAGTGTCACTGGCAGGTAGCGCCACAGAAATAGAACAGTAATTGAGGTGTGTGTCTGTTTTTTAGTTGGAAGCAAAGGTGTAAAGGGGCCAAAAACAATATATGTGGTGCATGAACACGACCGGTGATGGGTAGAGTACACAGAATCAGTACTTGAGTGAAGGTATTGTTACTTTAATTACTTGAGTGAAAGTAGAAGTACTTGTAAGCATAAGTACTTGAGTAAGAGTAAAAAAAAATCATCCCATAAAAGAATGACTCAAGGAATGAGTAGCTTCATAACATGGAATTTGTTACGGCATAATTTCTGTTTATTTTTGTTAGTTATTTTGTTCTTTAATTTACATTATTACTATTATTTTTTTTTAAACACTGCTTATTTTGTTGAATGTTCACTTTTTGTTGCTTATTTTTTTACTTACCTGATTATTTTTGCTCATCGTTATTGCTTATTTTGTGGATTTTTTTTAACTTACTTCTTAACTGTGCTTCATTTTTGTTAATTTATTCGATTATTTTCTTTATTTCTGCTTATTTCCTTAATTTGTTCTAGTTATGTTTGACATTTTGTAAAGTACTTCTCTATTTTCTTCAGTTTCGTTATTTTTCTTGATTATTTTGTTAATTTTTTTGCTCAATTTGGTACTTTAAGTTTTTACAATTTCTTTAGTCACTTTTTGTTTAGTTCATTAATTTTGTTCATGCAATTGATTGTTTTGTTCTTTTTTGGTTCACTTCTATTCATTGAGCTGTGGCCAAATGTAACTCGTCATGGGAATCGAGAACCTGTTCTCGTTGAGAACCGCCTCCCTGTGGCTCGACTCCTTGGGATCGTTATGGTGCTTGCCTTAATGATTCAATACTATCAATACTGTCACGTGTGCGATGATGTCACACACATGCTGCGCTGGTTTGTTTACAACGTATCCAACATGTCGCCAGGCAGAAGTGCTTGTGAAAGTGGTTATATTTTATATGTCAAGACGATAGCGGGGCTTTCTGCAATACTTGCAACGCTGTCGTTTCATGTAAGGGAGGAAATACCTTTATACACCCAGCATGTAATTTCATGCGGCACACAATGCCACATATCTGACAGCCTGCTAGCTAGGCACCAGCAGCATTGCTAATGTTAGCGAGGCATCTGTGACAGAACGTAACACTCCTCCAGATTCCGTCTACTGCATTACTTAGCGCTGTTTGATTGGTTGTGTGAACTTGTTTTCACTGTACATATAACCGCTGCATTCATTAGCTGTAGATGATGACTGCCAGAGTCGGACCGGCTGAGAGGCTGCAGCACCCGGGCACTAACTACTGCTTTGACTGAGACAGGAAGAATAGAATGACTGAGGAGAGAATAAATGAAAGTCACCGAGCAGTGACTGGGCTTATGGCTTGTACACTTTCTGTAGGGACATGGTAAAGATTCTTAACCCAAAATACAAACCCCCAACAGAAGCAGTTTAGCAAAACAACTAATCTCTGTTTGGTATGGGGTTGAACAGAGTAATCTCATCTCAGAGCTGAAACGTATCAAAAGAATAAATGTAATAAGCCTTGTTATACTTGTCTTCAACCAATGAGAATCGATAAGAGAATCGATAAGTAATCAAATTGATATGCAATCCCTAAATGTAACAGAGTAGAAGTACATTTTTTTCTGTCACAAAAGAGTCAGAGTAAAAAAGTGCTCTGCAAAACGGCTACTCAGAAGTGGATTTTTCTGAAAAACTACTCAAGTACATGTAAAGGAGTAAATATACTTGAACGCTACCCACCTCTGACAATTACCAAAGAATATGTCCTATTGAAGATTTGAAAAATGCCACTTTCCTTCACACAGCGGCAAATTATGAAAGAGTCTTTTCTGTTTCATCAGGGAGCACAAAGTACAGTGTAGCAGGGAACGACTGGGTGATGGAGCAAGAGGCAGTGGCACGCGACGAAGATCATAAGATAAAATTGAACCTCTAACGACGGACGTATATCTCACTCTATGTTGTGTTTCTCAATTCTTGGACGGCCACAGGCAAACACCGACCAGCTGAGCTGTATCTGCCTTTACCCTTTTATCACTTATATGACCTCTAGACTCTGCCGTATCAGCCGTGTCATATTGGCCTCATAAATAGCTTCACAGTATCACTGACTCACTGCTTTGCTCTCCTCTGACCCCATTTTAAGCCATGGAAAACTGGCAAAACAATTGACACAACATAAAGGCTCAGTATATACATTTGATTCCAATGGGAGCACTTCTGTCACGACGGAGACATTTGATGATGCACTCCAAGTTTCACCAGTGGTGTAGGTTTTGTCTGAACATCAGAAGGGGGACAAAATAATCAAGAAAATGAAGAAAAATGAACAATGTAATCAAGGAAATTAGTAAAAATTAGAGGTCGACTGATTATCGGCTGGGCCGGTTATCTGCACCGATATTTGGAATTTTGACGTACTGTATATTGGTATCAGTGTTTTTTAAATCCGACTGGCCGATATCAAGAAATCAATTAAAAACTGGGTTATTTCGCACCCCCCCCCCTCTCCTGCCGCTTCTATCTCCAGCATTGTTCCGTCCACAGCGCCATCTGATTGGTTAAACAAGCCACAGTATGTGTAAACCGTGTGTGTGTTCTCACACACACATGGCAGAGAGGTAACATTTTCTCATGAGGAGAAGCTCTGGAGAACAAACGCATGTATCGAAGGTAAACGCAAAAAACTCTCCTGAAATTGTAATAAACATCCAGTGCTGTATATCTACTAACGTTACAGTGTGCAGCAGAATAACGTAAGAGCGGATTAAACATTAGCTGCTGCTATGTTTACTTACGTCCTTCCCGACATGTCTGTGAATTACTTGAAAGAAGGTGCTGATAATATCGACAGTCAAACAGTCTGTGATCGTAAAAGCGTGTGTGTGTGTGTGTGATTGAGAGAGAGCACGTAAAAACTCAATTCACTTGTTTTCTTGTAGGGAAACACGCTAAGGTGGAGGCTGATTAGTTTCTACCATAACAGTTGTCGGGTCTGGCTGTAAACGCTCAGCAGACTATGTATTATCAATGGGTTGAATGTATGTAATGTGGAGAATAATGTGTGTTTGTGCCAAAGTCACATGTAAAACTCTACAGCTCACGACGACTACAATAACTTGTGAGTCTAGGATCCATGCACTTCTGGAGTTATTTATTTTCTATTTGTTTGGTTAAATAAACATGCTTTAGGCATTTAAACGAAGTTGAGTGTTTGTATTATTCAACATTTTTACGTCAATTTTTACACTTTACTTATGTTATTGGCTTCCTTAACTACTAATAATTGGTATTGGTCCTGAAAAACTCATATTGGTTGATCATTAGTAAAAATGATCACAGGAATGAAGGAAATGAATGAAAATGGACAACATAAACAGAAAATTAATCCGAATTAGCAAAATAATTAAGAATCAAGTAAAAATGACCAAAATAATCAAGAAAATGTGTAAAACTAAACAAAATACTCAAGAAAATGAACAAAGTGATCAAGGAAATTGGTGAAAATATGCCAACTACTCAAGGAAATGAGTAAAAATGAACAAAGTAATCAGGAAACTGAGTAAAATTGAATAATGAAAATTAATGAAGATTGACAAAACAATCCAGAAAATTAGTAAAAATGAACAAAATACTCAAGGAAAACAACAAAAATGAAGAAAAAAAAGAAAATATACAAAATAATCACAAAGATGACAACCGTATTTTCTGGGTGATATGTCACTGCGGAATGTTAGTCGCACGAGCCAAAAAAATGCATAATGAAGAAGAAAAAAAACATGTATAAGTCGCTCTGCAGAACAGGTCGCATTTGTTCGGGGAACGCGTTTAAAGCGCTCGCGTCCTTCACGGCCGCGCGCTTCACGCCACAAGCGAGAGCTGGCGGCTGGCCTCCCCTTCTCACTGTGGAAATGACGGCACCGACACGTTCGGTGTTCAGCTGGTGGCAGGTACGGTTGTTACCGGTAATGTCTACATTTTAAATTGTCAGTAATACAGATGCGGCAGATGAACGTACACAAGCCTAGCGTGATGTCTCGCGACACCCTGTACTCGAAATTCTTTAATATACTGTACTAGTCGCTCCGATGTATTTGTCGCTCCCCCCCTGGTCAGACTATGCAAAAAACCCTGCCTTGTAATCCAGAAAATACGGTAAATATGAACAACGTAATCAGGAAAGTAAGTAAAAATTAACAAAGTGAAGAAAATAAGTAGAAATGAACAATTACTTTGTTCATTTCTACATATTTATTGATTATTTTCTTGATTTCTTGATCAGAAAATGAGCAAAGATGAGCAAAGTCATCTGGAAAATGAGCAAAAATGAACAAAGTAATCACAAAACTTAGTTAAAACTGGCCAAATAATTAATAAAGTGAATAAAAATGAACAAAATAATCTAGAAGATGAGGAAAAATGAACAGAATACAGTTTAATTTGTGAATTTGACAAAATAATCAAGAAAATGAGTAGAAATGAACAAAATCCTCAAGAAAATGAACAAAAATGCAGAAAATAATTAAATAACTTAACAACATGAAAAAAGAAAATGTGCAAAATTGAACCCAATAACCACAAATAGTCAAGAAAGTAAATGAAAATTAACAAAAATTATCTTGATGATAAAATAAACAAAATGAGCAAAAATACACCAGATAATAAAGACTAATGAAAAAAATACGCAACAAAATAAACAAAATTAATAAAATGTCCAAAATAAGCAAGAAAATGAACTTAAAATGAAAATTCATACAAAACTGAATGAATTTTATAAATTCATAAAATACAGCACTGCTAATGTACTACTGTATCTTAAAGGTCCCATACTGTGAAAACGCCTCTTTGGGTTTTGAGGTTTACGTAAACTCTACCATGTAAAATAAAAGCGGTGAAAATCTGAACTTGCTCAGATCTGGATTTTCAAGCCAGAAGTAAGAAATTAATCATAGTCATGGACTGTAAATTGTAAATATTTAATATTTTCTGCACTGTAGATTGTGTATGTACGAATCTGATCCCAGATCGCTGTGGGATTGACCTGCCTTTCAACAAAACAGAGTGTTTTCTGATGAAGAGTGCATGGGTAAACATTTCAATAAAACCAGAGACTGAATTGACAAAGTGTGAGACAGTGTGAAAACACAGAGTGGGATAGTGGATTGAACTGTCAAACTGAGAGACCTGCTGAATTAACAGCATGTCTACATAGTTTTATTCTCTAAAAATATATATATCATATATATTGTGGGGCTGACAACATATATTGTGATATAATTTTTTCCCATATTGCCCAGCCCTATGTGGTACAGATGTAAGTGTTAAGATACAGGACCCAGCTGATAAACTGCATTCTTGATTATCCTTTCATTTGGTTCAATTAGAACGTATGGGATTGACAACCAACATCCTAACAATATCAAAAGAAAATCCTCTTTGATGACAGTATCTCACAGCAGCTATAGAAAGCTGCAGCGGCGATCATTATCACAATTTATCTGAAATACATGCTATATCTGAGGAACCTAAATGGGTTGCTTTCAAGTGACATGAATAATAAGTGTGTCCTGAAAGCTCAACCCTGGAGTTATAAACGAAATGAGCAGAGACCGGCTGAAGCTAGCATTCCAAATGTTCTCTGTTATGGTAATGCACCAAGAGCAATGATGAAAAATCCTGAAGATAATCGTAAAATTTGGACATAAGCGAATCATTCTCCCTCTATCTGTCTCTCTCTTTGCCTCCTTTAAGTTTTCAGTCTGCAAGGTCACCAGAAAAGCTGTGCTTTGGAGTAAAAAACACTATACCGCACTCCAATTACCTGGAAAGCTTTGGGACTCCGGTATTCCCCCTTCTGTTATGTTAGCCTGCCGAATTCATTTCACTGGCCATTAGTGTCTCACTTTATTGTTGATGCTTGGATCTTTTAAAATTGGTTGTCAGGCATTATATGCTAATCTGGATGCTAGGCCGCAGGGCAAGGCGGAAGACGGCATCAACAACGGGAGTAGCTGAAATTAAGCTTTTGATAAAATTTGCGGGGCATTTTTAGCCAATAGAGTGAAACAAAACATTATAAGTTTAGGCAGATGTTTGCCTGTTGTGTCGAGGGCTGACACGGCGTCGAACCCTGGCATATCCGCACTCCCAAGGAGGCTGCTGATGAATTCCTTTGTCATTGTGAGGAAACAGCCTCTTCGAATGTTTACACATTTAATAAGTCATGCTCAGGTGTGCCAACCAAAATGAAGAGGCTGCCTTGTTTACTGTGAAAAAAGCAACCCTCCTGTGTGTTTATTTGCATTTTAAAATGCCATTTTTTTCTAATTCGTTTAAACTACAGAGGCCAGAAGGGAAAGGTACTATGGTGCTCAGAATAAATCTGCTGTGGTGATATAACTTCAGCAACACCTCAGCCTGAGGTGTGGGCTTTCCCGTCTACATTTTAGACACATCTGTTTGTGTTTTCCTGCTTTTTCATATTTTGCTCACCACTCAAATTTTCTCTCCTCTCCAGCAAAGAAGAAGATATCTTGTCAAAGTAAACTAATCAAAGAAAAATTATGTCAGGCACAATTTAGAGAAAGAAAACAAAGTTCCCCTGCTCCTGCTGCTGAATTTTTTGCTGTGTGCACTTACATCTGACGACCTGGGGTTAGGCTGAAGGGTAGTCTACGGGAGGCTGGGTGATGTGTTGCCGTGGTGACAAAGCAATGGTCTACCTCTCTTTCCTGTCTTCCCCTCAGACACACACACACAACCCCCTCTCCTCTAGTCAGGCGTTGATTCTTTTGGCATCCCCATGGGCGAGAAGAGGGGTCAGGGTTGGCTCCATCTGTCTATGAGCTGGGCATTGGTGCCAAGCGCCACAGGGGCTGGAGGGAGAGGAAAGAGGGCTCGTGTGGAGTGGGAGGCTAACGGATGTTTCTGAGCTGTCATCTGGGACTCCGAATGGGACAAAGGCTGAGGGTGAAGCTCCGAGTGAGCCACTGAAGAACCAGGACATGGATAAGGTATTAGAGGAGGTGGAGTTAGTGGACAGGGATGAGACTTATGTGGCTGGCAAAAAGCAATGATGCTGAATAGATCTCTAGGCAGACAAGCTGGGTCTTTCTTTCTTGTCTACGGTCAATGGACAGCTGAGACACTGAGGCAGCCTGTCTGTTGCGAAGATGACAATGACCAGGGCTGTGTCAAGCTCACTGTCACTGCCCACAAAGAGGAAACTGATGAAAGAAATGGAAAAAAAAAACAGATTCTTAACATTATTTGCACATATACTAAAGCTTATAACTCCCCTCTTGTATATTGCCACAGAATTTCAGCTCTCATCTCTTCGCAAACAGCTGCATCATCTGTCGAAAAGTAATCATCAACCTAAACCCAAGCAAATGAGAGACACTGACAACTTCAGAAGAGAAGCACAGATGGTCTCTTTAAGTCTGGGCTGCACTTATTAGTATTGTGTAGGGCAATACCTGTTTGAAAAACCAGCACATCTGATTTTCTCAGATTTTATCTTCATTTATTGGCCCATATTGCTCTACTAACTCAGCCAAGAGACTTTTCTAAAATTACAGCTTTTCTGCCAAGCTACCATCAGCATGCTAACCTTTTAGCTAGGTAGTAAATATATGACAATATATGTGTAACATTTTGCTGAATACTTACCAGGTCTGAACAACATGCAAATGTACTGGTTATGTATTCATTATTTTAATTTGGGCAGGAAAGCACCTGTATATTAACTGAGCTCAGTTTACATAAAGCTGGATCTGGATAAACTCTCCTTAAATCTCAAATCTTAACACTTAAAGTTATATGTTTACTGCCTATATGTATCTATTGAAGACATATGTAAGGGTGTTGACAAAATAATGTGTTGATGTTATTTTTCATTGATTTACTTTGTACTTTTATGCTGAATGTCTCTTCAGATTCAGTCAGATTGTACAAACTGCCATGAAAATGACAGGGATTAAGGGTCACCCATCACTTCAAATGGGATATGAGTCGGCCATTACAAGGAAAGCACTGAGAATAGTGTCTGATCCATGGACTGTATATATCAGTGGACAAAGTGATCGTGAAGTCACCCCTTAGTTTCTGAAGGGCTGTTTTGAGGCCAATCGGGTTGTCACTTCCTGGACATGTTGAAGCCAAAAACAGGATGTGACCATATTTGGACAAATGGCAGTGGGGCTACCGGAGCGTAGCATGTCAGGGGCTCATGCGGATGGGGCTAATTTTAGCTTGAATAAGATTAGTTATGAGTTGAGATGTCACAAATCACAAAAATTCAAAATGGCTTGTTTTTGTTGTTTTGTTTTTGCTGTGGTCCATCGCGCTGTGAGGATTTATCAGGACTTACAGTAGTGAACAACTTCATAATGTCATAGTTCTTAGTTTACATTATAGATGTTACATGAACCCCAAAACCTGATAAAGATGGATTTTCACAGAACGGGATCTTTAAATTAATCTTCGTAGGAGCAACCCAGGCTTTTTGTCCTGATAGACACAGGCTCCTCTCACACGTCTCTTCAACGGTTTAATTACATTCTCTGATCTCCCTGCTCAGCTTATAGCAGAGCATCTCCCCGACAACAATGACCAGCCAAGACCTCGCAGCCCTAACACCTTATCCGGTGTCAAACACACTCTCATCTCCATCTCTTTATTCTCCTGTCTTAATTTCTCAGTCCTCCCACACGTTTTTTTTTCTTCTTGCTTTTCCCTTCCTCTGGCACACCACTAATGCGCTTTATCTCCCAAACTTCTTGTTTCTCCTGTGTGCCCTGGCATTTTGGTGTCTAGGAGAAAGGTGTATATGGTATGAGGCAGGGATTACTTGTCTTCACACATCCTCCTCTGGCAGCAGGTAATGCTGCCTGATTCAAAGCCCTTGTGGCTAAAGGCATGCAAGCATATACATATATTGTGCTGCAGCTCTTTTCTTGCTACATTGTTGTGCCATTACTTCCTCATAACCTTTTGTTTTCAGCACATAACGCAATGCCTTATTATTATTAATCCCCTACATAAACACATTAGCACAATATAGACTCAGATAATCACAATCTGGTTCATGAAAATGCACTGCAAATATTTTCAATCTGTTATCTAATATGGCACATGGCATTTCCCTCCTTTGAAATGCAGCTTCCTCCTCTCAGTGGTGCACCATACTACTGACAAAAATGTATCCCAGTCCAGTCTATGTTAGATAAGTTCAGCCTCGCACCGGCTGTGGGCCGCATTCAGCTACTTCTCTGCAGCAGGAGCCAAATGGGGCTCTTAACTGCTGGGTCGCATTCAGGATGGCTCAGACATTTCTAGTACTATCTAATAATGTTTCTGCCCAAAACAAGTGCACAGGAAGGATGCTCTGGGAGAGGTTTGGGCGGATGGAGGCATAAATGCCCAATATGTACGCTATCAGTTGAAAGTTTGGACCTACATTAATACTGAAGAACATCCAAACTGTGAAAGAACACATAAGGAATTATGTAGAGGAAGGGTGGATGTAGAATCAACAACTACTGTCCAAATCCGTATTGTGGCAAGAAACATTGAGTCAAGAGAAAAGAGTCACGTGAAAGGAAAACCAAGAACTACCTTTCCATAGATCATCTGCAGCTCATTCAGAACGCTGCTGCGAGGTTTCTGACTAGGTCTTCCAAACGTTTACATTTCCCTGCATTTAAATTCGTTGCTCTGGCTCTCATTCCAGAGTTCAGTTTAACATCACGGTTGTGACTTTCAGTGCCCTACATGGACAAGAACCACATCCATGAACTTTTACATCCATATATCACCAGTAGGACCTTGAAGTCCTCTGATCAGCGTTTGCTGGCTGTGCAGCAGACGAGGCTTAGAACTAAAGGTGAAAGACCTTTTGCAGCTGTGGTCCCCCCAAACTCTGAAAGCCTCTGCCCTTCAGCTTTGTAGACTCTGATCTTTGTTAAAAAGCAGCTAAAACACATCTTTTTAAACTTGCATTTGGATGACTTTGTCTTTCATAATTTAATTGCGATTTTTATGCCTCTTATTTTATTTTATTGTAATTTTATTGTCTATCCATTTAGTATTTCGTTGAAAAGCACTTTGTGTTTGAGATATTTTGGACTAACTGACCATTTCTTTGCGAAATGATGTTCTGTCTTTCCTGTTAAAGAGTGTTTCTTGCCATAATATGGATTTGTACAGTAGTTGGAGTAGCACTAACAGGCCTTCTTCTGCACATTAAGAGGGCAAGAAATGGCATATATTTAACTCTTGACAGGATACACAAACCGTTTTGGATGACTTCAGTATTAAAGGTGCTGTCTACCTAGGGAAACTACCTAGTAGCCAATCGTTTGTAGGGGGCCACTATAAATGATTAGACAGGTGACCTGCCAGTTAACATGGTTTACAAGCTCATGCACTCACTCGTGGAGCTGAAAACAGTTGTAGCTGTAGCGACTACGGAGCTTGCTACTGTAGCTTATTTAACCACACACCGGGAGACTGAGGAGACACGGCCTGCATTTCAGATTCCTTCAACATCTGGTACAGGTAAGAAAATAGCAGACATACTAGCTTGACAACTGTGAGGTTGTAAGCCATGTTGACTGGCAGGTCACCTTGTTAATCTTTTATATTCTTTAAGAAATAGCTTCTTTTTTAGAATTTTGATTTCTGATAATTAATTTGCTTGGTGTTGGAGTTGTGCTTGATGTGTGAACATATGACTTACATGTGCTTGTAGTAGAGTTTCTCCCGCTTGATTTGATGTACAATTTTACAATATTGTTACACATTTGGTGCAGTGTTTGCTTTTTGTTGCGGTCCTCCAATTGCCGAGGGTTTAAGAGGTTAAGAAGGCAAGAAATGGCACACGGTAACTCTTGACAAGGCACTTAACAAAGTTATCTACGTATGTTAACTGTGGCTACTTTGGACAATCTATAATATAAAACATGTTCTGGGTTGTTTAACACTTTTTTGCTTTCTGCATTATTCCATACATGTTCATTCACAGATTGGATGCCTAGAAAAATAAAAAAAAACACTAAAATAGACAGTGTGCCCATGTAAGATAAATAACTGCTGAAAAAACAGTGGATAGCCAGTTTGCTTCTCTGTATTGTGCACAGCTGCAATATTAAAACGCTAATCAAATCGCCAATTAACATGCTGGTCCCCTTCTGCTTCACTAGTGCTGACGATAGGAAAGTGGCTACCTTTTTATTTTTTTGTCTTCTGTCTTTGGTTTTTCAAACCCCCTTCCCCTGCTCCCCTCGTGGGCTCAGAGGTGGAATTCAGCATATTTTAATCTGATGTTGCCTGTCTAGCTTTAATGATTTTAATAAATGAGACGGCTGGCTCATTGTTGGTGCTGTCTGTCTTATTCACTGAGTACCGGATGTGACAGCCTCAATAGCAACATGTTATGATTTATGTTGGCGCGATTTTATGGAAAAAAGCTTGTTTCAAGTTGCTCAACATTATAGTTCTGAGTAATTTAAAATGGATGCAAGGGAGGATATTTTTCACAGCACAATAACAGATCACTGTCTTTGCCAGCTGTCACCAAATTGACATGACTGATCTGAATTGACTGTTCTTATGCATATTAGAGTCAGTACGGTAATATGCATAAGATGACACACAACATGCCTGACTCTACAATGTAACGTATCTGCTAACTGTGAAACAAAATGCCTCACAGGGATATTTAAGATTCTGGCCGACTCTCGAGTCCACTCTGTGTCTGGCATCCATGTCACACACAGTTCACCTATACCGAGCTCACATGTACACGACCTGTCAAAGTTAGGACACACCTTCTCCTTCAGTGGTGTTTCTTTATTTGTATTATTTTTAATAGTGGACATTAACACTGAAGACATCCAAACGGTGAAAGAACCTGTGTGGAATTATGTAGTAAACATAACCCAGAACACGTTTCATGACAGTTTCTCCAGAGGTAGTCACCCAGTTTGCGTCCTTATCCCGTGGTCTGATGACCACTGGGGGACTTAAATGTCATCGCCCTCCATTTCCAACTATCTCTATTTTCAGTTTTCCTCATGTTGTTGGTGACGATGGCTTTCATTTCACAGGTGAGCTGATTTGTGTAATTTCTTACCTTCTTGAAGTGCTTCAAACCATCGGTTGTCTAGTGCAGAGGAACGGTGAGTACGGATTCAATATCCCTATTAATGCAAGTACAACTACTGTACAAATCCATATCATGGCAGGAAGTTGCCAAAACTATCAAATACTATTTGAGGTACTGTAAGTTGGCAGTTTTTGAGCCTGGTAATTCTAATGAACCTAACCTCTGCAGCAGAGGTAGCACTTGGTCTTCCTTTCCTGGGATAGTAATCATGAGACTACGGTTCATGATGGTGTTTGATGGTTTTGGCGACTGCACTTGTTTACATATTCAAAGTTCCTCAGATTTTTTTAGACTAGCTGATCTTCACTTTTTAAAATAAGAATGCACTGTCTTTTTGCTTTACTTAACAAAGTGTTAACCGTGATGATATGGATTTGTACAGTAGTTGTAGTAGCACTAATTGAGCTACTGACTCTGCCCCACAGAGTGCGACAAGGTGACTGACATTACCCAGTATCTTCTGAACTGCTGCTTTGAGGCCGATTGGGTTGTGGCTTCCTCTATGATATTTTGGAGCCAAAAACAGGATGTAACTATATTTGAAATGACCTTGTAAATCTGATGAGAAAGTGTGCAAAGCAGTCATCAAAGCTGAATGTGACTACGTGGACAATCTAACATATTAAACATGTTGTGGCTTGGGCAACATTTATCTTATTTATTCCGTAGCGACGTGTTCTTTAACAGACTGGATCTCCTCAGCACTAATGCACAATGTACAAACAACAGCGAAGGAGGAGTGTCCACATTTTTGACTGGTAGTGTACCTCCACAACATCCACAAGCTCAATCATAAACTCACTTTGTTTTTCTCCTCCTGGTCTTTCATCCAGGGCCCTGTGTTCACTTCAGGCTCTTTCCTAATGAGCTCGATCACAAGTTGTTTTCAGCCTGACTTGGTTTTAAGCGTTTGCCTTTCTCTCTAAAAATCCTTTGTCTTCTGCATGTAGTGGGAGCAACAACATACAACCTTGCTCCGATGACCTCCCATGATTCACCTGGAGGGACTTTACGGTCGCCACATAAACAGACCTACAGTAAGTAGCACGTCACGTCATGCCTGGCCAGTGTATCGATCCGTTCCAGTCACTATAACTTGAATACAGTGTCAACAACACATCCTGTCTGTGGTTTATGGTTTTTCCACAATGCAGCAAAACTGACCTCAAACTGTATGAAAGCGGACCTAATTGATGATTTACAGGGCATTTAAGGTGTTCCGCACGCTCAGTATCTGCGGGCCGTCCCACGGGTGCAAAGGTTACGGGTGTGCTTCCATGTCGATGTGAATTACTTCTGTGTCGTGAATGCACATCAAACAGCAAACTCATTCTTTCAGGAAATTCTGCTTTAAACCAACATTTTACAGCTGTTACTACTGAAAGTGACACCGAATAAGAGTTATTTTTAATGGAGCGAATATGCTTTGAGCTCAATATCACTGAATCCATGTAAACCAAACATGTAAAAGCCAACTTAGTCTGATCACAATGGAATATCGCACTGCAACTTGGAAATGCAGTGGTGTTTTTTATGAACGCATGAAAAATATGCAATGAAAACAAACATTTGCAGCTGATGCAGCCTGTCTAACAAACAAATTATATAACAAGGGCATAGATAACATTAAAGCCCATTCAAATTGATTTTGTTGCATGTAAAGTGATGCAGCATGTGAACTCATTAAGATATTATTTTTACAAATACATGAATATGTATGATGTAAAAAGCTTCAAATGTGAACTATTATGATCACGGTGGTCACAGTTCTAGTTCGTTCCTATTATCGGTCATGGATGATGGAGCATGACAATCAAGCGAAAGGACAAAATGGGCAAAAGAAAAAAGGTAAGGAAAATGAACAGAATAATTCAAAAATCACAGGTGACACGGTGGGAAACACTCTCTCAGTATTAGTTACATAAAACCATTTAAATTAAGGGGTTGTTATTTTTTTTCCACAAGTCATTTATGAATGTGGATGTTTTCTACCCTTCAGATCTTCCTGCTTTACATAAATAATGACAGTTTTGTTCATTTTTTTGGTTCATTTTTGTTCATTTTATTGATTATTTTGTTCAATTCTCATTCATTTTTGTATAAATGCTCATTTTATTGACTATATTCTTTCATGTTTTATCATTTCTGTTCATTTTGTATCACTTTCTGTTGTTTTTGACTCATTTTGTTGTGTATTTCGAACATCTTTGCTCTCTTTGCATTTTATTCTTCAAGTTTGTTCATTTTTCTTTGCATGTTTTTCATTTTCTTGATTGTATTGTTCATGTTCCATCATTTTTTTGGGGGGAGGGAGGGTG
>JAQQAE010002122.1:0-23104 GCA_029823295.1 Pseudamia nigra
CCCTCCTTCCAATGCTGCTATTTTGCACTCATCCTTTTGTTCCCTCCCCTCCTGCCCAGAAGGCCGGGGCAAAGCTGGTAGGCTGTCATAATCGATCAGTCCCAGGGTGGGGAGGAGGTGCTTAAGGAGGCTTTATCCTGATCCCGATTAACGGACTGGCTAATTAGACTAGCCCCGTTCTTCTCCTCCAGCTCAGCCCACAGGAAGGAGCCCCGTGGGGTGGGAGGGGAAGTGGGTGGAGAGGGATCAATACATGCCCGGAAAGGACAAGAGAAAGGGTAGTAAACAGGGAGCAAAGGCAAAAATGTGGCCAACGTGCACGGTAGAGGGTCAGCGTCTCACCTCTGTGTCTGTTGGTGGTCTTGTCGAACATGAGCATGGCATCGTCAACCTGGGGGAGACAAACAACACAGCTTTAGGCGGTGATCGCTCTCTTGCCACGCGGCATATTGCCTGACCTCAACCCTTCTCAAGTTCTGCAGGGAGGCTCAGCAACAGATGGACAGGGAGGGGGGAGAAGGAGGAGGGAGGGAGGGGAGTGGAGACGAGCGACAGGTTTCAAAAAATAAGGCAGAGGAGCTGGAAAGACAGGAAAATATGAGGGTATACTGGACGACAAGCTGCAGCACTGTAAACTTCACATGGAAAGTTGGAAGTAGTGTTTACTGCTAAACTGCCTGGTCACAGTCCTCCTCAAAGAGAGCACATAATCCACCCCCTTTCTGTCCTTCAAAGTTTGACATTCCCCTAGCAACTCTACAAAAAGTCCCTCCAAAAGAGCTTGAGCCAACATCAAATATGGCTTATGAATAGTGGGAGAGTGCCAGTGAGACAAAGAGGGACGCAAAGACAGAAACAGACAGGGGGGAAAAAAAGCAAGCAGAAAGGTGAATCCAGCAGGCAGGTGGAGACTCGATGAGAGGGGAGAGCTGATAGTGAGAGGAATAGCGACAGGTGGAGATATGGTGAAAGGGAGCACAGAAAGTCCTGTATGAGGGAGAGGAAGAGGACAGAAAAAAGATTGGGTCAAAGTGGAAAGGGAGGAGAAAGAAGAGACAAAAGCAGAGGGAGAACAAAGAGGCCTGGAGGCTTTGTTTGTTGGCACAGTCAGCCATAATTCCTCCTCCTCTTCTCCGTTTGACCTCTCCCTCTGGCACGGCCTCCCTTTATAGAGCAAAGACACAGGTGTCTATTCTATACACAAAAAAAACACACCCAGAGTTTCTTATGTCAAAGTTGACCTACTCTTACTCTCGCTCGCTGCTTTTTTTCTCCCCCTCTCTCTTGTCACAAACTGACGTGTTTATACTGCGCTCCACACACATAGGTCCAGATAAACATTTGGTAAATTAATCTGTCCTCTTGGTCTATAATAAGTTTACTGGCAGCCGCAGTGGATATGGTCCACTGAATAATTTGTCATAGTCACACACTCACACTTGTGCTGAGTGCTAGCACACAGTGTGAATCTGACTGTGCGTGTGGACCCCCAAGGGCAGTTTGCCTACAGAAAGGTCAAAGGTGACAGAGGAGTGTCAGCCTGAAAGGGGACCTGTTGGTCTGATGCCTGCTCAAGTCACTGGCTCCTTCCACTCTGACATTTGCTCATCACTCGCCACATGTTCAGCTCTCTGGGAAAAACAACAATTTAATCCCAAAGAAAACATATTAATCAGCACTGGACAGTATGACCAACAACTTATCATCATCCAGAGGAAAATACTTAAAGAGCTGGACAATATGGCTACAAATGTAAACTTAAATGAATTGATGTGGTTCAAGTTTTCAACCGGATTTTTTATTGTAATATTTTCGCTCTAAACTATTTGTAAAGATGGAACAAGAACATATGAGAAAAGCTAAACAAGATGCAACAGGATGAAAATGGCACAGAAGGAGAAAAACGATGGAAAAAGAGGATGAAAAGAAAATATCTTGTTAAAAAACAAGATGAGAATGATGTTGCAAAACATGAAAATGGAACAAAAATGACGCAAAGAGAAAAACGGATGCCAGAAGATATAAATCATGTAAAAAATGAAGATGTAAATGATGTAAACAACACCAAAGCTAAAAATGATACGGAAGATGTAACAAGATGAAGACAACATGAAAGACATGAGTGTCAAGAACTTATTGCAAGACAAAAATCCCAATACTGTGATGTACTGCTTATTTTGTTGCATGTTGCAAATGCCAGCACACGCATTCAATTTAAATAAAAGTACAGTTAAAGTTACTATTCAGTTGAAAATTAAATAAAAATAAACCCTGAAGTGAAATTATCACCATAAACCTAATTATGATAGGAAAATATGTTTCATAATTACAGTAATTGTAGTTGCATCACCTTTGAGTAAAAAGATTTACCAAATTTTAAATAAATGATAACAAGAAGAGCAAAACAACAGAGGCCTGCAGAGTTATGTTTCAGATTTGAACAGATTTCAGATTCTTCGGTCATGTTGTAAAGCACAGTAAGGATACTCTACATGGAATAACAAGGGTTTTCCACAATAAAACTTCGACGATCTTGATGAAAAGACAGTCTCTAAAAGTACAATTATCGTTAATTTCTAAACTTTATATGCTGGGCACTAGATGAATCCTGATTCTTTAAAAGTTCACTTTCATTCTGTGTGAACTTCAGTGTTCCACAGAACACTTGTTAAAGTTGCAAGCAGACAAATACAAAAACAAAATTGTCATGACATAACAAATCTTGCTGGTAGCTTTACCACTTAAATTCAACTTTTTTGCTGAGCACAGAGAAACTTTCTTCTTCCAGCAGTTGCTTGTGAAAAAACCCTAAAAGCAGCAAACTCGTGGTGAGAATCAACAATTACGGTGAATCGACATTAGAAAATACTTGTTTTTAAGTTTTGAGGTGGACTTGAACAAAGGAACCCCATATTGTTGCACATCACCCTGGAGGATGCAGTGAAAACACCAAAACAATGCCCACAGTTCACATTAAACAGAGTTAATTGCACATCATTGCTCAATATTTCAAAGAGTGAGCATTTTAATGGCGTACTGCTGGACAATATTCCCTCTTATCCTTTTTTCCACCTCTCATCTTCCCTGTTATCCCCTGCCCATCCCTCTCCACGCTCCTTTGTCCTCACCAGGATGGGACACAAAAGGTCCAGTGAGGCAGTCTAATCAGGAACTTCCATGGATGGCTGGAGCCCACATTTCACCATCCATCCCTCGATATCTCTCTTGGCAAAATTCATCTAGATGTTATGATTGCGAAGGGAGCACGGAGAAACCCAAGGCCAAACCTTTGGCACTGAAAATAAAGTGCACTGCGGACGGAAACGCAACAGCCGATAGTGTCTTCTCATGTCTGACTGAGAAGTTTCAAGGGCAGGGGACCAGTTGTTGAATATCTCTTTTGTCTGTTTTTCACAAAGTATCTGCAGGGATTAATCATTTCAGCTGAAGATCTTTTGAAGTAATTTTTGACCCAATTTAAGACTGAATTTTGGACAAATCATCTTTTTCTTACTCAAGCAGAAGAAAAATACAAACTTATTTTTGTAGGAATACAGTTATAAGGGCGGTTACTCTACATTTCCACAGCAGGCATGTGCAAATACAGTAAAAAGCCACACATAGGGTTCAGTTGTAATTCATGTGGAGACGTGTGGACTATAACACAGAAGTCCTTGACACACTTTGACTAAAAGAACCTGAAAAAATTAGATCAAATATTTGTGGAAATTAAGACCTCACACATTCAAATTTAACACTATTTCATGACCTCTAAGGCCATGAATTTGAGAGCTTTTAGGACTTTTTAGAAGCCCTATTTGAATACCCAAATCCAAAGCAGTCTGCTGCAACACAAATATAGGAGTGCAACAAATCCAGAAATTTCCAGTGTGCAGATAAATAACACAAACAAAATTTATGTATATCAATGTTTTTTGTTTAATTCGACGGGCCGATATCAAGAAATCAATTGACGTTGCCGCCCCTCTCTCTTTCTCGCTCCTGCTACATCTGTCTCCAGCATTGTTCCGCCCACTGCGCCATCTGATTTGTTAAATATTATTATTATTATTATTATTATGGTGGAGACACGGTGGTGCAGTGCGTAGCACTCGTGCCTCAGAAAGGCCCGATGGTGGGGCCTTTCTGTGTGGAGTTTGCATGTTCTCCCCGTGTCTGCGTGGGTTCTCTCCAGGTACTCCAGCTTCCTCCCACAACCAAAAACATATACTAGGTTAATAGGTTCCATAGTTGTGAATGCAAATGATTTTCTGTATAGTCATGAGGTCTCAGCCTCAAATTGTGTAGCGCCTAGAGATGATTATGATTGGCGCTTTACAAATTGAATTGAATGAATTATTATAGGTATTAGTTTTGTACAGTACGTACAGGCTATTCACAGTAAACTTACCTATTACACTCATGTAACTTTACGCTTTCGCTCTGTTATTAATTAATAAAGTAAAGGGTGGATTGTTGACACTGCAGGGAGGGTTTATAAAAGTCAAAATACATGTAAAATAATAAAATAAATACGGTGCTGCTACTTTGCGGATTTTCACCTATTGCTGGGGGTCCCGGAACATAACACCCGCGATAAACGAGGGATTACTGTACAGCTCATGACTACTACAATAACTTGTGAGTCTTGGATCCATGCACTTCAGGAGCTATTTATTTTCTATTTATTTGGTTAAATAAACATGCTTTCGGCATTCAAACAAAGTTACTGTAAGTGTTTGTATTGTTCAACATTTGTATGCCAATTTTTACACTTTTACCACAAATGAATATCGGCTCCAAATATCAGTTATCAGCCTCCTTAGCTACTAATAATCGGTATCGGTCCTGAAAAACCCATATTGGTCAATCACTAATAACCACGGTGAGTTTCAACTAAATCGGTTTTGTCACTTTCGAGTAATTGCATCTTTTCTTGAAATGAGCAGTAAGTAGCACCTCCTGTCGAAAACCAACAGTGCCACCTGTCCCAAAAGTTGGTAGAATCTAGAGTTAAATAATCAATAAATGCAAATAGTTGCCAAATAATGCACAATATGATTTTAGGACTTTTTAGACACCTTGTTACAAAAGTGACACCTAAACCCAGAGTGGTCAGTCACAAAACATTCTCCAGGACACACTGAGGAGAGTCATCAATCCAGAAGTCTCCAGTGTGCAGGTAAATAACCCTGACTAACAAACTTATAAAAGAAGATAGAAGATGATAATAAAAATAAAGGTGTAAACAACACCAAAAGATACAAAACATGACTTTGCAGACACACTGTTTAATTTTAGAAGAACACTGACAAAATAAAAAAAAGCTAAAAGATGAAAAAAGACAAAAATAAAGGTGTAAAAGACTTGCTTGATTTTAGCAGAATAGAGCTGACACCTAGATTCAAAATAGTCAGTCGCAGAAAGTTCTGTGGAACACAGGAGTGTCATGAATCCAGAAACTTCCACTGTGCAGATAAATAACCCAAACTAACAAAATATTTGTCTTGCTTTGTATAGAGGCATAATGGACCTCGTAAAACCTCCCCCACACCCCATCTTTGCCCCAGTTCCCTCTCGTACGCCTCTCTCCATCAGGCCCTCCCTCCCTTTGTGGAGCCATCACCCATTCTTTACCTCATGTGTTTCAAACTCAGACAAACTTTGACAAAGTTTACACCTTGATTTAAAAAGAAAATACCAAATCGTGCAGCAGCGATGGCCTCTGATGTGATGGGAATAAGTCGTGTTTTAGAGAATTAGTCATATTTATCGTTGCTAAACCCCCTGTGCTGACCCCCGCCTCAATACACTCATGCAAACACCCCCGAACACCTCCTCATCCCTCCTCCTTCAGAACAAAACCCCCTTACCCGCAGAATTACTGGGGACAATGGGCAGGCCGGGTCGCCACGGTAACGGGCCAGGAGGGGGTTGTGGGTAGGAGCAGCTGTTACATCAGATTAATTCAGATTCTGATAATCCCTCCTCCTTCTTCAACCATCACCACACACTCACAACAAAACTTTTCTCCCCCCCAACTTCGCCTGCTGCTCCAGAACCTCTCGGCCTCGTTAGTTTTCCCTTCCTGCCCTCTTCGAGCCTTTTCTCTCTCCCCCTTTCTCGCCCTCCTCCTCTTCATCCTCGCAGTAACTCCTTCACTTCCAAGCAGTCGCTGAACTCCAAGTGAAGTTTTTCGCAGTGAATCCGTAGTGAATCAGAGTCGAGCTGTTGATTTGTTTCTGCACTGATGCAACCGATACAAGATGAGATATGACTGAAAAAGCCAGCTTTATCTCAACTCTGAACGACACTGAGGCAACATCAACAAAAATGTTCTTGTGATAAAAGTTTCATGTCAGTTTATACAGATAATTATTGCAATACATGTCAAATCACTGTTTAATACAAGTTTAAATAGCTGATCTTTGGTCTTGGCTGGCAATTTAAATAAAGATGCAACAAGACAATAATGACATAAAAAGCTCAAAAAGATGTAAAAGATTCAAAAAGATAGAGATGGCAGAGAAGAAAAACATGAAAATACAGTAAAATATGCTAAAAGATGTGTAAGACACAAAAAGATTAAATGTAACCTAAAAAGAAAAAAAAATGATGCAAAAAAATATAAGCAATATATAAGTAGCAAAAAGGTGAAAATGTAATAAGTAAAAATACAGGAAAAAATGGAAAACGATGAGATGCAAAAAGATGAAATTTATGTGAAAGGTGCAAAAAGACAAAACAGTTTCTCTCTGTGATGTTCTGAGTTATTATCATTTTTGAGACAAAAGAGATATGTATAACTATCATCATTAAATATTACCACATGAAATATACACATTGCTTATCAAATTCATCAGACCACCATCCAATGTAAGGCTTATGCCACAGCTGCCATAAAATAACAGTAGTGGTAATAATGTTTCTGTAATGGTTAATCCACCAGTATGCACAAGTTCTATAATCAAAATGATGTTTTTTGCTGGTTTACAAAATAGGGCCTAAGAAAGCAGAGCACATTATTGTTTTCTGATTAAGAAGCAATTTAATGGTTATTTACTTGCATTCTTCAAAAGAAAAATCATGCTTAAGCACTTCATGATGCTGGATGCTCTTAAACTGAACAGGTAATACAATAAACTTGTGTAACACTGTATCTAATAACACTATTTCTCCATCATGTATTGCTCACTCACCTTCCCAAACTGGTCGAAGTACTGCTTGACATCTTCAATAGTCGTGTTCACTGACAACCCTCCAACAAAGATCTTCTTGGTTCGAGTCACTAACTATAAACAAAGAAAACATGTTCAACTTCTTGCACAGCGCAGTTAAAGGAGACATATTGTCCCCATGTTAAACATGTCAATTTCATCCCCACGTGTCCCTACAATGTGTATTTTGAATTTAAGCTCGGAATACCACAGTGTTCTACTGTATACTGTGTATGCCTGGACGTCCGCCCTGTATCAAATGAAAATGAATGGCACAGAAAGGAAAATGAGCTCCTGTTAACCACACCGCTTTTCTGCCTGTGCCATGGATTCCATCTTAAAGACTCCTCGGCATGTTATTTGAATATCTGGATGTTCTGGATGGTTCTGGAAGACAGCGATTGTAGATTTGCGACATTGTAATTAGCCTGAAATCCAAACAGTAATTTTGTGGTTCAGTTTTCTTAAAAGGGGCTGTGTGTTTCCTAGCCTATGATACATCCAAGGTTATTTATTGAGTCCACATACCTGTTTTAATAATAGAAAAAGACATGGAGCCTCATTTTGCACAGTAAGTGTGTGTTAAATCACATTAATCTGACCCCAATTTAAAAGGCTGAAACAAAAGGTTATGTACATTTTTATTGTTTTACTGCCTTCTGAGCAATTATAAATGTTCAACGTACCAAATGAACCTAATACCATCTGCCATCCCATTTGCATCCTTTGGCCGCTAACACTGTAATAGTGTAGATATTACAACAGATTTAAAACTCATTTAGATGAAAAGCATCAGAACGTTGCATTCCTATAGAGACAAAATGACTGTTGTACGAATACGACATTTTACGCATTTGTGGTCAGTGAAACTAACGGATCATGGGTATAAGTTAGATGTTAAAGAAATGGCTACAATTATTCAAAAAGACTTGTTGTCTATGTGATGTTTTCTGAACATTTAAAATAAAACTGTTTTCATGACCACTAAATGGCCAGTTTGTCTTATTTAGATAAAAACAGCAGAACAATGATGTCTCTGGCTGGTACATCACCAGGACAGAACATTTAAATGACATAAATTCAAAGACAAAACGTAAAGTATGTGGGGAAATAAAAACGGCACTGAATAAAGAACTAAAATGACATGTTGTTTATGTAATGTTTTGGGTCACTTAAACTAAACCTGATTTGTTTTGTCCTGTAATCAGTCAATTTGTGTCATTTTGGCTTCTTTTAAACTTAATTTAGCAGAACATTGCCATGTTTGCGTGGGACCTAAAAACACAGGTAAATAACACACTTCACAAAGCTAATAGAGAGATCAGGTCATAAAATTTCCAAGTACATGAAGCAATAACTACAGTTATGATTGAAGATTCACAAAGACACATTTTACATGTTTTTGGGGCATTTAAACCTAAACTGTATTTTTTTTTGTCCCGTAAACTTTCAAATTGTCTGTAATTTTGTCTCATTTTTAAAATGTATTAGATGAAAAACAGCGGAACATTGGAAAGAAATTACTGCAGCTCTTGATTAATACTGAAAAAGGCATTTAGAATGGACGAGCATGGGCAAGTATCTACCTTAAAATTACATAAATTCAAGATTTAAAAAAAAATATGACTTTTACTTTTCAGCTTCGTCTGTATCCCCCATTGTACATTGTCTACTTAGGGTACATAAGTAAAATTGCGCCATTTTTAAAATAATTTGTGCTTAAAACATATCACATACAATTAATTAGCTGCTTTAGCTCAATTTTTGCAGGCAAAGGCTTACAAAAGTGGAAAAAAAACTAAATATAAGCTACTCATATATCCTTTCAACACTGGAAACCAGTCTAAACCATGAGTAAATGATCAGCTGGTTTCATCTTCACACTGTTCCTCTATATACATTATATCTATCATCTTCCTCACTGATTTCTGTCATTTTATATCAAATTCTGATGACAATCCGCACATCTCTCCTCCTTCAACTATACAAAGTGAACCATATATTAACCTATAATATAAATTAATGGGTAGGATAAATAGTAAATAATTTCATATCTTTATATTATTGATTATCTGAGTACAGGCCTCAAAAGAGAAACCTATCTGAGAGATTATCTGTTTATCTTTTGTCTCCACAGCTGGACAATGTATCTCATTAAAACATTCAGTTTCCAATTATAAAAGCTGGGTTAGTGTAAGCCATTACTTTTCAGCAAGAATGCATATCAATCATCCTTAACACACACACACACATATATATATATATATATATATATATAATTTACTGAAACAACACCCAAAAAATATAATAAATATGAAAAACAGGGTAACCGTCACTTCACCCTCAGTGTCTTTGTCCACATAAGCTGACATCTTAGACTTTGTGGACAGTGCATCAGTATATGATGAAATGATGGCATGAAGTCACATGACCTGAGGACTTAATATATCCCCGTTTGAGTGTTTAATATGAGTTCAGAAACTTTACTGCCCCTCCCTCTACAGATTGTCAGATGTCTGTATCAGGTACACAAATCCATTTAAGGGTTACTCCCAAACTGTGAGCTATTCTTCTGTTATTCCTGTCTTAAATACTAGCACAGGTTGCAACTAGTACTTGGCATCCATACTTGCATTTTTTTATCATTTATAAAGGCTTAATATGTTCTAAACTGAGTGAAAAGGGCACCAAGTGAGCTTATTTTGGCTTTAAATGTGCCTTCCCGTCAAACCAAAACATAGAGCAGCGTATTTCTGATTAGTACTACGTTTTCTCTGCAGCTCAACACGCAATGGGTGAAAAAAGCCAATGCACGAACCTCAGGCTGTAGGTTTTATGCATTTCTTTTTGCTGTTTGTCTCCGTCAGTCTATTTCCTGCTTGTTGTTGTTGTTAATGAAAGAGACAAAATGGCATCGATGTGGACAGAGTGTCCCTGAAACACGATCCACCCATTTAGGTGCGTTTGACAATAATGTGAGTCTTTAAAGTTGTGAAAGTTTTTGTTAACATACGATCGCATAACAGGTCCGTGATGTCAGAGCAGCTCATGTTCATCAGATTATGAAGCATTAGCCCAGATAAGAGACTGAAACACTCCACACACACTAACAAACAGGGTAACTAAGACGAGAAGAGGCTGCACTCACCTTGGGCTGAGCTCTGCGCGGGAATGCCACCTTTGGGTCGATCTGCAGGAGAAAATACAGGGACAGAGAAGTCTGGTCAGCGATGGCCATGGCAGACTGGAGATGAAGTAGAAACCTGTCCCTCTCTAATAACCCATTAATAAATCAGTGTCCATACAGTTGTGATCCTCCGTGTCAACAGATCTACATCTAAGCACTTCATCATGCTCCGGCCTCGCTGTGGTGAAAAAATATTTATTATTATGAAGAGATTCTGACTGAAGTTGAAATACAGATAAAAACACGTTGTTAGAGCCATTTATATAAGTAAGTGTTTATGGCTTGTACTTGTATGGCCTGATTTGAGGACAATGTGTGGCTGTGTACAGTTGTTTTATTGTAGTAATAATTATAAATGCAGTCAACTGAACTTGTTTGTGTTTTGTAATTCAGTGTGTTTTAGATGTTTTGATTTCACCTTTTAAGGTTCTTTGAAGAAGAAACCCTTAATAAACGCTTGATATAAAGAAAACACTTTTACTGAGGCATATGCAGGTATGGTGATGACGACTTCTCATTAAAGCCTCTTGCTAACGTATGAACTAATGCGCAGTTTTAAAGTTTATTAACATGGTTAAAATGATTAAAAATTGATACTGTAAGGTTCAGGGTTGTGCAGCTTTTGCAGGTACTAAACTCGTGCAAATGGATCAAAAAATAATGTGTAATTTACAAAGTATCTGCAAAGGTTGGAAATTGCACAAACTGGGCTACAAAGCAGATAGCATCAAGGTTATGCCTGCTGCTGTTAATGAATGAGACAATTACTTATCTGCTTTACATGCATTTACATGGATACAAATACATGTAAATGAGTGAAAAACAGCTCCTTTCTCACCAAATAAGCCTAAAAGTACCTGATTCAGCACAAACTACAAAGTCTAGTTAGGTGCTGTAAATGCCGATGTAAATGCACAGCACTGCCAGACATGAAAATAGTCAGTGCAAAGTTCACTTTTTCCATCTCTGATCAGTTAATATGGCATTCTTGGTCTATTATTTCACCATCCATGATTAATTATGATGCCATTTTTCATGACTTGGTTCCTCTGACCTTGCAGATATAACTGAGATTCACGCATCACACTCTCTCAAACTCATTTAAAATGTACTCTTTGTGAAGGCTGTTCAAATAAGTGGATTGTATGCATTGGTCGAAGGTGTTTTTTACTATACAAACAGTCCAAACTCCATGGCCTTTTACTTTATGCCATTTCTGCCAGTTTGATTAAGAAGCAATCTATGTGCAGATCTGCAGAGAAACACCTGAAACTCTAGAAGTTCCAATGAAAAGCAACAGAAATTGTGCCTAGGTGCTTTATGGCCATGTTTTCACCTGCATATCATTAGTGCTAAAACTTTAGTGAATAAGTTGCAAGTAAAGGAGCAAACTACATGCAAATAAAGCTGTGCTATCCCCTGCACAGTTAGCGAGTGCAACCCATTCCTTGTGTCTCCTTCATGAGCTGAATTTAGGGACTTTACTCTGATCTGTGTTCTTGAATCATGTAATTGTCAATGTGTTTAGCATACGTGTGCATGTGTGTTTTCCATGTATGCTTGTTTATATTTATGCTCGGGGTGTGCACAGTGTGAGCGCATGCACCTTCTACACATGTAAAACGTAGAAGTGGATGTGTGTTGGTGTTTGTGAGTGTGCAGCTGTAATCAGGTGAAATGCCTGGGAATGTCCAGTGAACCCCGGGCTCTCTCATCACTGCTGTGTGACATGTGATCTCCTGGAATCTCACACAAGCACTACAATCACAAACACACCTCACCTCTGCAAAGGAGCCAACGAGAGTGGACAAGTGTGGCAAAAGGAGAGAGAGGGAGACGAACAGGGGAGAGGAGGAGGACAGGACACAGCTGTCAATCACACACACTGACAGCAGTTTGTTTGTTTGTGTTTGTTTGTTTTTGCCTCCCTCAGCTTTTCCTGGAAGTGAAGACGTCATCAAGCGTCACGGGGGACACTTGTAGACTTTTCCACTTCCCATACCTGTGGTCTGGATCGTCCTCTGCCCTGCGGTTCCTCACTGTTACATCCAGAATGACTTTTTTCCCTCTGTTTAGAAGTCATAATTTAACACTACAGAGATTGGCTGAGCCCGCTGAATGTCACCAAGGTTAAAGATTGGAGAGAGAACCACATCATGCCGTGAGGATGCAATCATAGACAAGCTGTAAAACTGGAATTTGAGATCTCTATTAGAGCTGGGCGATAAGATGATCATTATTATTACTGATATACTGTATATCTTTTACATTGTGATATTTATTTATGACACTTTATCAGTATCAATATCCTTTTCCTTTTGTCTCTATAATGATTTTCTGAAGATTTTGTTAATTTGATTTATTTCAATTTAATGTTGTGACTGCTTTAAAACTACAGAGAGGTTTTTCTTTTGGCAACTTTCATGTTGTTGGTCCTTTTTTAAATATTTCATGATATTTTTGCCTTTTTTTCTACTTTTAGGAGTTCTGCATTTGTCATTTTTGTCTTTTTTTTGCATCTTTTACATCCTGTTTGCCTATTTCCATCTTTTTGCACCTTTTCCACTGCTTTCATCTCTCTGTGTCGTTTAAGTCATGTTTGTCTTCTTGCGTCTATTACACCATTTTTATCTATTTGCAGCTTTTTGCAACTTTTCCACTGCTTTCATCTTTGTGACTTTTACGTTATCATTTGCAGTTTGTGTCTTCCTGCATCTTTTATCTTGTATTCTTTATATGCATCTTGTGTAGCATCAGATTCCTTCAACTTTCAAATTCAACCTTTAAACTTGAATAAAATATCATGATAATTACCCGTGTCGATTGAAGTGAACCTTTTTGTCAATACCGCCCAGCTCTAACCTCTATATTAGTCTATACTTATCTAATAGAGCTAGAAAACAGCTAGACTACTCCACACTGTACTGCTGTTACACTAAGAGATGGTGAGACAGTACAGTGCTAAGATTAGTCCGTAACCATGAGAGGGTAGAGTTGAACTACAGTAGAGAGCTAGAACCTCTATGGTAAACCACATGCGTTTACCAGAGTGTTGTTTCTACATGAATCACAGTTTACATCACCGCAGGTCGCCTTTGTTTTGTCGTTTCTAAAGAGTAGCAGAGTGAGAAGACTAGGCTAGACTGGAGGATCAGATGCAGAGTCTACTGTTTAGTTTCTATGGTGGCTAGACTAGTCTGATAGTCACCTCCGGTCACCAACCCTGCTGATGTCCAAAACTCCTGTGCACATTCAAAAACAAACAGACACACACACACAAACAAACAAAATCAACACAGGGCAGCACACAACACATCCATGGACAGGAAAATTGTGGACGTTAAACAGATAAAGTGAATGTATTACATTTTTTTCTTGCATGATCTTTGAAACTATTGGCTATTTTTACTACGCACAAACCACAAAATGTCACACCAAGCCTGCAAAATGTATTAGACCTCTTGCAAAATTAAGTAGTTCTTGAAAAACACCTCAAATGCTTTGCAAATTGCTTTCTCTGTGTCAGTGCATCACACACAAAACTCATTTGGATAAGCACACAAAGAAATGACTACAAAGTGGTGGGGTGAATGAAAACAACTTGTGAATTTTGCTGTCTGTGCAGAAGAGAGACATTTACAATAAACTTTTGTCACATATGGAGACATAAGTACACAGTATGGATGCATATTCTCAATATAACACAATCAATGCAAATGACAGGAAATGGACAAAAACACAAAAGAAGAAAACAGTGAAAGTAATAAAAAAGAACATAAATAATTAGGCTGAATCTGGCCCTCATTGCGAGTCTGAACTTTACATTTGATACACTTCATAAGATGTCCTGAGTTTCTGCATGAAAATCATATCCATGGTCCCCAAACCAAATGCTTACCTGTGTCAACTAATAATCTCAAAGTGTTCTCGCTGTAGATTCTGTATAAAGGATGGACAAACCCTCTGTGACAACAGCCATAGGTTTCTGAGCAGCTGTTTTGAAGCACAACACCTGTCTACTCACTCTGATCTGAAAATGGACTCTGATGAGGAGTTTGAGGTGGGTTGAATGAAATGGTGAATATTCTGGCTTGGACTCACCTGGCAATCAAAGTACTAATGGCCTTAATTATGTAGTATTATTGAGGTTTATATCATCTGAACGGGTGAGTTAGATAAAAATTCATTCCTATACAGTGTTCACGTGTGGAAATAAGCTACAGAGACTGAAAACCATTGTTTGTACCAGGCTGAGAACATGTTTGTTTCTGCTCTAAAGTTGCACATTTTAACATAGGACTCTATGGGATTGACTCACTTTTGGATTGAGCTTCTGGTGGACACTGACAGTACTGCACTTTCAGATACTAACGCACGTGACTCTCGGCTCAGCTGCAGAGGTTGCCACTTAGTTTTTACATGTCAGTTTGTAAAGACAGTTGACTGAGTAGTGTAGAAAACATAGACCAGTATTTACAGTTTAAGTAGAAACTGAAAACGTGGGTAGAGTTTACAGCTTTGCACAAACTTTTTTATAACATATAAAACTAAGTGTGACACAAAGAATGTGCATTTGGTTTGTCACACTTGGAAAATAGAGAAGTGTAAATTGTTTCAGAGCTAAATCACACTGTTAGTGCCTAAACATTCACTATAAACTACAATTAAAAAACAGCTGCCCATCTGGCAAAGTCAACAGTAATGCAGATTGAACAAGGATCACACGTGAAAACTTGGTAACACCTCGAGCTGCAGTTTTGTGAAAAGTCAGACAGCTGTACTTGTAATAAATCTATTTGTGATTTTAATCTAAGTTGACTTCCTTACGGTAGTTATGAAGGAAAGTGCAAGGATTTTTTTTTGCTAAATCAAACCCAAATAAAAAATGTATACAATAGCAATTTCCTGCTGTGTATAGCTAAATTTAAATCTATCACCAGACATAATGTAAGTCTTATTACTGTGTTTCTGTAGTACATTAAAAAATTTACGAATCACCAAAAATGAAAAAATATGAACAAAACTGAACAAAAAAATGAGCAATAAAACCTACAATGATTAAAAAGTGAGTAAAAGTTAGCAAAGTAATTAGCAAAATATCAATAAAATGAACAAAAGTGACCAGAAAATGAACAAAATGAGATATAACTGAATAAAAATTTGCAAAATAATCAACAAAATGAACAATTAAATCTCCACAATCCCTCCCAACATGGACCCTCCTGTGCCTTTAAATTGCAGCACTTGATTATAATAATGCACAGTGTCATTATGATTGTGTTCTGTTTCTAGTAACACTTTAAGATACACATTCACTATTAACTATTCGCTTATTAGCATGTTGGCTCTTCATCAGTCATTATAAATCACTTATTAATGCTTTCTTCTGCATGACTAGAGCTGAGTATCGCCACTGATTTCCCAAACCAATTCACAAAATCCCAATTCAATTCAACTTCTGATTCAATTCAGTGCTGATTTGGTTAAACATATCTTAGTTATGAAACCAATTTTACATCAATATGAAAGAGACACTCAAAGAATCAAACTGTGAACTGTGAGGTACACGCTAACCTGGTGCTCGATTAAAAAAGTAAATGATTTTACCTCAAGGAATGACCCCAAACCTGTTAGATTAATGTACTCTTTAATTAACAAGACAAAAAGGGCTTGTAAGTTCTATCTTTGTTGCAGGTGCCAGGCCACCACTGTAAATAAGAATGTGTTTTTAATGATCTGCCGGGTTAAATAAAGGTCAAATAAAATAAAATGGTAATTAACAGGGATAAAGACATACAGTATATTACATCAGTTCAAGAATGGATTAAATCCAGCCTTATGCATGAACATATTGACTACAAAGCCATTAACTATGTTTCCCCCATGAGTTACATCCTAATTACGTCTGACTGAGAGTAACGAAGGAAGTTGTTTTACCTGAATTAATCTTTGCTTAGTACCAGCATTATCAGGTGACAAAAAAGGCCCAGAAAGCAAAGCACCTTAAGAGGTTATTGGAAAAAAAATGTTGAATCACTTTGTAAAATGTATATAGAAACAAAGTGTGATGACTGGCACTGAATCACAGTACCGGATTGAAAATAGCACAAAGGCAACATAGCAAATGCTGAAACTGACAAATTTCATTCCATTTTCAAAATTAAATGCCCATTTGAATTTGATAACAGCAACACATTAAAAAAAGCTGGGTTAACAGATAACAGGTAACATACAGGAACTGAGCATAAACACATCCCACCAGTTATGTTTATGCTGAGGCTTTCTGTAAAGATGTGAGGGCATTTCTTGTCCTTCAGTTTGTAATATCGTTAAAAGAATGACAGAATCTGAAGAAATGTCTGTGCACAAGGGACAAAGCTGAAAGCTAATAGTGGAGGAGGGTGATGTTGGAGCTTTCAGACGACGCTGCATTAAAACAGACACAATCCTATATTGGACATCACTGCCTGGGCTCAGAAAAGCTTCCAAAAACACAGTCCATTACTGGATCCACAAATGACAGAAGAAACACTATGATGAAAAAAGAAACCCAATAGAAACCTGCTCCAGAAATGCCACCACCTTCTCTGGGCCTCAAATCATCTAAGACAGACTGAGTCAAACTTGAAATTCTTCTAGGAAATCATGGTCGCTGTGTGCTCTGTGCTAAAGATGAGATGGACCATCCAGCTTGTTATCAGTGCTCAGTTCAAAACTGGTATCGGTGATGGTATGGGGATGTATTAGTGCACATAGCATAGGCAACCTGCACATTAGTAAAGGCAGCATCGATGGTGATCAGTAACAAAGTAACAATGGCAAAAACAGGAAAACGCAGTAATTGTTCCCCTCAGCTCCAACATGCTTACAAGCTGTTGAATCCGACCCACAGCCCATTGCTGCATGTCACTCCCCACAGCCCCTCCCCCCACACACATTTCTAAATGTCAGCATTCTATTTAATATTTTGGTTTAATGTCTGTAAGATAGTGAGAGGTCCGAGGGCTCCACACCGAGATATTTATTAAATCAGGCCAATCCCCTTTGACCACCTCCATGCAGCTCAGCAACAGTTGGCCAAGGGCAGTGCCTGTCACAGCCTGAGAACACTTAACACAACTCGCCGACTGGGCAACACTTACATGTCTAAGGAACAACCCAAGCCTGTTGACTCCAATCCTATTAGTTTGGAGAGCCATACTAATCAGCGATGGGGTTATCCACATCCCCATCCCCCCTTCTCTACACTCAGAACAGTTAACGGAGCCGCAAACACCCCTGATGCATCTCCGCAGGCCTTAATAAGGATTCCTGTGTAACTTTGTTGTAAAGTTGTCTGCACTGCCCCTTGGAGCTGAAATTCAGTGGAAACTTTGTGCAGTTTGCATCAGCTGCCACTGGTTTTACAGATAGCAGGAAACTGGGAGGTCACCCAGAGGGGCAGCTAGCAGAGTAGGGTTTCCAAAACTTCAGGTCGGCCAAAGTGTGTCGTGGGACATTTTTCACTGTGTTGTCATTTTGTTTATATGTTTTTTTGTTTGTTTTGTTTCTTGTTTTATTCATATTTGTTCATTTTCTGGATTACGTTCTTCATTTTGTTTATTGTCTTCATTTTTTTCTACATTTCATGGATTGTTTTATTCATTTTCATGCAGCTCTTTGATTATTTTAACCATTTTTGTGCATTTTGTGGATTATTTTGTATATTTTTATTCATTTTGTTAATTGTTTTTTCACTTTTTTGTTAAAGTTAGCTGATATTTTACGTTTATCACTTTTTTTGTTGTATGCATTTTTGTTCATTTTCTTTGTTATTTTCTGCATTTTTGTTTATTTCCTTGATTACTTTGCTCATCATTGTAAATATTCTTGATGATTTATCTTTGTTTTTATTCATTTTCTTGATGCTTTTGCAAACATTTGGTCACTTTATGAGCATTTTGATTATTTTCGTGGATTTTGGGGGAATCTTTTTTCATTTTCTTTACCATTTTTTTATCATTTTCTGGATCATTTCAGTAGTTTTGATTGACCTTCTTGATTATTTATTCGTTTTTATTCATTTTCTTAATTACGTTGCTCATTTTTGTTCATCTCATTGATTACTCTCCTCATTTTTGTTGACTTTCTTAAGCACTTTGCAAGGTCTGTTCATTATATTGAGTATGTTGTTGACTTTCTTGAATTTTTGTGAACCTTTTAATATTCTTTATTGTTTTGTAAATGTGTACATATTTTCTTAATTATTTTTGTCATTTTGATTCATTTTCTTGATTTTTTTTTTCATTTTCCTTATTATTTGCTCATTTTTGTTCATTTTATTGATTACTTAATTGATTTTACTGTTTATTGCATTGATAATCTTGATTATTTTCATTTACTTAGTGCTTATTCTTCTTTTAAATAATCCCATCATCCCAGGAAAACATTTATCTTGTGCGTCTTGAGCACAAAGTTTGGGAAACACTGTTAAACCGGTCTTCTTATACTGGTCCAAGCCATGTCTCCTTCAGCACAACAGGTCCCAATAAATTCCTGTGCAGCACTGTATTTGCTCTTTAGCCTCTGTGCTGTGCAAAGCTCTGTTAATTCCAGTGCTGCAGTGGTTCAGTCGGTCACAGCATGGCACATTCTTTCTGTTGCCACTGGAGAACTTTTCTCTCCCCTCTCTAACAGGATAACCTGTCTGCGAGAGTGAGGGGGGTAGGGTGAGCAGTAAAAGGCCTTCTCTACTCTGCTCACCATCCAAACCCTGATCACTGCACGCCAAACACACTCTCACTGAGGTGGACACCGACACACCCAGCTGCAGGCCACAAGGGGCCCATGAGGCAGTTCACACACGCACAAGTTTAGAGGGAAATTAGAAATATTATGGTCCTTTTCCACTGCCAGTATGAGCTCGCCTCACCTTGGCAGAGTTCTGCCTGCATGGGACAGGTACCAAGTGGGACGATAAAGGACTTGTGAGGCTTCCTGCTTTGCTGTGGTTCCAAGTGAGCCGAGGCAAGACCATAAGTGTGATGGTGATCAGAATAGCTGCTCTGTTAGTTCATCAGGTTGTGGGACACCAAGCCGGGCAAGCTTATTTATGCATATGTGGCTTTGACTTTCTTTTGATATTCTGGCTTACTGTTTATGTGTTTTGTTCAGTGTGGGTATTCTGCCATACCTCCTTTTAACAGCTCTTCATACTGCAGTATTTAGCACTTTTGTACTATGGCATTTAATTTCTCAATAAAGCATTACAAAATAAGACTGGCAAGGGGGAAGTCCCTGAAAATGTCACAAAGTTTTCCAGTAGGCTCTACATTCTTAGTGGCCACAGATTGTATTGTAGGATCCCCTTTATCTGAGTCCTACAGCAACACTGGTCATCCTGGAGTCCACATACATATAGAGTACATACAGTACATACCCTAAATAACTAAATATCCTGCTGAAAAACATACAACTGACTGTCAGATTAATACATTTAAATTTATTAGGCATTATAGCACATGCTAATCAACAGGCAGACTTGATTAAACTTTGCACTTAACAAATCTATTGAACATTGCTGTCAATACACTGATATACACGCATAACATAAAACATATATGCAGTAACACTCACTCACTTTATGCTGCCGTTTACACATTTGTCACTTTAATATACAATTTTACAAGTCACGAGAGTTGTGTTTCATGTGAGCACACTTGGTGGACTGCATTTCCATCTCAGGTGATAGACAATACGTACAGTACTGTGCAAAAGTCTTAGGCCACCTGGTGTTTGTTGTCCTGTCTTCATTTATAATGACCATACTCATGCACAAAAATGAATCCACATAATCCTGAAATTGTTATGAGAGCAGTACATGCAAATATCCACCTTTAGTTTGTTGTTTTTGTAGGGTTGTAAATATAAATAAAGTAAATGTGCAGTATAAACACAAAAATCAGAACTAAATGTCTTCAACAGGTAAAACTCCAATTCCAGTATGGCGTCCATTCCTGTGGCAAAAAGTAACTCAAACAATAAGAACCATTTGACATGCACGGCTGAATGAAACCTGGTGTATGTAAACTAGATCTTAAATTTTCTGATCCAGGCATTTCAAAACATTTTAAGTTTAAAGGGAGGCAACGCTTTATCGTGCAGAAGCTGAAATGTCTAGAACATTTATTGTTACTCTTTTTTGTAGACAGATGTGAGGTTTGTTTACCTTGACATGTTTGATAACTTCCTGTTGTCTTCTGTGTATTCTGGTTCTATTGTGCATGTGTATGGTTTTAGACCCAAAGTGTCCTACAACTTTTGCACTGTACTGTATGTCACACTTAAAAAATGGCTGCTACCTCAACAAATTTAAGGTCATTCTCCAAGAAAGAAGTAGTGAGAGATCGAAATCATTACAGCTGCTCATGTTGAGCTGCTCTGAACAGACTGTGAAGAGACAGCGTTACGATGACGTCACATACACTCCCTCTGGTTTGTAGTCTTTATAATTATGTATTTTGCACTCTTATATCTCAATAGTTTTACAACATACAGGCACTTTCTTGACTTGTAAAATTGTCAACATTGGTGTGATTAGTGGCTCACCATTGACTGTAATATTTTTTTTTTCACTTTTTTAAATGTTTTTTTTATTATTAACTTAGGTCCCTTGGATCAAAACTGGAAGGGGCAGGACTTGGGCATCTATTTTGTGTGACTGTTTCACTGACTTCTCATTCAGTTGACCTGACGTCCCACAGTGTGTGACGTGCTGACGCTCACATTGCCTCACTTGGGACCACGGCAGAGACAAAACCATAGTGCCTCTCGGTATCAGTTCTCAGGTAAGGCAAAAAAAGGCTGCGCTGTGCCGAGGTGAGCTGACACCTACTGTGGAAAAGGGACTTTAATCTCTGGAGTCTTCATATACTGTGAATCAGAAGAAGTGAAATGAGGATCATTGCCTACACTCACTGTCACTGGGACTGTTTACGCCACCTTAAACTCTGATATCAAAAAATGATTGTAAATGATGTGCATTGTTATTTTCCTTTTTCTTCTGTGACAGAGTCATTCTTCAAGGTGTGTGTGTGTGTTTGGGGGGGGGGTGTCACTATGGAAACAAACCCCATGGCGAGTTAACAGCGTCCAACCATGATGGCTCTACTTGTCATAGCTGTTTGTGCCTGAAAGTGACACTAGAGCAGTCGGACGCTGGGGAACCAGGCAACACAAAAACACTGAATTCATTCTGACCTCTCTGTCAAACGTCTTCTGGCCTCGATATTTAACTCTGATTTGCTGAAAGTTTCTACACCTGTTTAAGCTCCTTTTCACTTCAATGTGCTGCCTCCTTTCTGGTTAAATCAATATTTACCATTATCATAAGATATGTTTTATACTGTGATATTTAATGACAATGAGTAGTAGTAAGTATGTTCCTTTTGCTTCTATAAAGCGTAGATCTTGTAGGACTTATCCGTATTCAAGCCAAAGTAAAAAAAAAAAATCACAATATCACAGAAAGTTGTTGCATCTTAAGACATTTTAGTGTTTGTTTTTCATCTTTTGTGTCTCTTACATCTTCTTTCTTTTCTGTCTTTATTTGTCATTTACTGTACATCATCTTCACACATCAGATGTCACATATTTTTGCCTTTATCTTGACATGGTGGCTTTGACGACATTAAACCAAGATAAATGAAATAAAAATAACAAAACCTGAGGCAAGATGGTTTTACTGTCATTTGTTAAATCTTTTGCATTATTTTTGTCTTTTGCATCGTTCATGTTGTTGTCATGTTTTCTAATCTTTTCATCTTTTAAGTTGTTTTACTTTTGTATTTTTATGTCATAATTTGTTTTTGCTTCTATGTTGTATCTTTTATGTTTATGTTTTTTTCTTGTCACATCTTTTACAGCCACACATTTTAAAATGGTTTCTTCAACTGTCAATCAAATGTCAACCTTTAAATGTTCATCTTTTAGATCATCATCATTTTTTTGTCTTTCACAATGTTTTCATCCTTGCTTTTTCTTTTTACATTATTTTCATCTGGTTATGTTTTTCACATTACCTCCATGTTGTTTCCTATTAACATCATTTTGCAACTTTTACATTGTTTTTACCTTTTGGTCCTTAACATTGTTTTCATCTTTTACATAATTTTTTGGGTCGTTTTGTATCTTTTGTATCTTTTGCTAGAACCACACTCTGTTTTCTTAAACTTTCACTTGGGACCAAAATTCAACTTTTAAACTACCATTGTTTACATCATAACCATATTTTTTTGTCTTTTTATTTCATTTTCATCATGCTGCGTATTTTACATCAACTTCATCTTGCTGCATTTTATGCCATTTTGCAACTTCTTTTTGGTCTTTTACATCGCTAAATCTTTGTCCATCTTTTATGTCATATTTTGTCTTTTACACTGCTTTTGACTTGTTGAATCTTTTACTAATAATTAGGGCTGTCAAAATTAACATGCTAATCCAAATTAAACCATTTGCATGATTAATTAGATTAAAATTTTTAACATGTTAATGCTATTAAAACACAATAACTCATATACAGTATCAAGGAAAAAGTGAGGAAATCATATGTTACATTTGACCCACCTCACTGCTAACTTCTTTAATATTTACTGCTTCAAAGTCAATTTAAATGTAAAAGTATAAGTTTTTACACATTTTGAAACAAATTACATTAGTTACT
>JAQQAE010002123.1:0-23102 GCA_029823295.1 Pseudamia nigra
CCGGCCCACCTGAGAACAGAAAGTCTGGATCCGGCCCCAGAGCCAAACTGAGTTTGACACCCCTGTTCTAGAGCATCTCTTGAGCAGAAAATGAATGAATGAATATTGCAATATGCTATAAACATGACTATCGGTTTCACTCACCGCTAACTGTACAATAGAAGAAAAATGCATCCTCATTGTTATTAACTTTACCTGTATTCCCAGTTTACTGAATGATAGAAAAGTTGTGTACATGTTAACTGCATTTGGCATTTCAGGACAAACATCGCATCCAAGAGGACATTCGACAGAAGAAGCAGGAACTGGATCAAGAGAAGCTTAAACTGCAACATTTAAAGGTGAATCAAGTTGAATCAATGTATTAGAAATAATACAAGATACTATAGAGGGTAAAACATTTGAATGAGCTCATGGTTTGCAGGAGCCTTATAAGAATGCCTCCATCTGTTCGTTTATCTGGCTACACATGTCAGGAGTATTACTCCAAACAGACCATGTGGTGTATTTCATATATAGCCAAATGTATCCAAATGGTTAAACTTGTTAAATCCCCAAAGTGGGAGAAATACGTTTACTTACAGCAGTCATAACATGTTTAACCATTTGACTTTTTTATATATAATTCCTGGATCTGAAATATATCAGAAGGGGATAAATTACACTTTTGCTGAGCAACACCATGCAGTCTTTGCACACATTGCACATTTTCCTCACAGTAAATCTTGAACCTGCATTCTGTTATGGCATTTTGTGAGAGGACAGTTTCTATATTTTTAATCGTTTTGAACAAGAAAAACACTGGTACTTACGCTGCAGTAAGTAGTGTTGAAAAGGCAATTCACTAAGGTAACAAACAAAATGAACAGCCAGACCATTACAACTCTTGAACTAAAAAAAAATAGTAATGGTAAGTAAATATATACATTCTACTGTTGTTGATGGAAGAATTAATAAAATTTGTAATTTGTTTTATTTGTACCTTGGTTAAAATATGACAACACAAAAGAACTTGTTATTCATTTGGATTTATGAGAGAATTGGATTGTATTTAATTTTATCCAGCGGGGGAACAATCTGATGGCACCTGGTTGGCCAACTGTGTATAAATTAGTGAAATTATTCATATTTACATGGGCTGCTAAGATATAAGCAGTTGAGTTTTCTTTTTCCTTGATGTAGACCTGAAGAACACACTGTACTTATGCTAACTCACTTCTATAAATAGGAATAAGTTAGCTAATTTACATATTAAATTAAATTGAATTGAAGGAACTTTATTTGTCTCCTTTAAGGAAATTCATTTGACAAGCTCACTTCAGTGTTCTCAGTTTTCAGTATGCCATCAGCTGTGGTGTCGAACAGTCTAATGTTGATGGCGATGACGGATCTGTTATAACGTTCAGTATCGACAGGGTAGTAATGTCAGTCGTCCACTGTGGCTACTTCTCTGATGGGACAAACGGAGGTGAAGAATATGGTCAACCAACCACAAAATATAATCAAATAGCACCTCCCGCTGGTGAAAAAATGAAGTAAAAGCTTTTGTTCTAATAAATCCAAGTAACAGACAAGTTTTCTTGCAGTGCCATGTTTTATTCAAATAAAGTACTAGTAACACAGTAACATTGTTCATTGTTTCACAGCTCTGTGTTCTTGTCTCCTTTGGAATCAGAAAAAATCTTTGAGAGAGCAATGGCTGCTGCAGGACTCAGCTTCCTACAATGCAACGAGCTACCCTCAGCAGCAGAGCATTTTGTCTGACCAGCAGCAGAGAAGAGCACTGCTACTCAGCATCCACCGGTAAAAACATGACCAAACACAAACTTCCCAAAATCACCTCCTGCACATGTTGTTAACCCACATCGGACCTTTGACCTCTAGGATAGAAAAAGATGTAGAATCTCTAGAGAGAGAGGAGTCCATGATTTCAACCAACGAGAGCTTCATCCTCAACAGACTGAAGGCTGTGGAGAAAAGTGCGGAGGACATTATTAAGGTGAACACGTACAGACATATGCAGCTGTAGTTTTGTGTTTCTAGTTTTTAGCTCTTACCGTGTGTGTTTGTCTTCCAGGAGGCACAGGACAGTTTTGTTCCTGGTAAGTTGTTACATGTTTTTAATACTGCATCCTTCAGGAAAGATGGCTATTTATTGACAAGGTGTTTCTGTTTGTCTTCTATCCTACAGAGCCATTACCAGTCACTCCAGTCATCCCCGATGTGCCAGAATCCATCTCTCCATCACCCACTGTGCCCACTGAGCCAAGTACACCAAGGAAGAGTGAGATTTGTTAACTTATGCTTTAGGTGTCAAGTATTCCTCTTTCATGTGCCAGTTGAAAGGCTAAAATAGTTGATTCTCACTGTACTTTGTGGAAGACATCAGTAAGATAAATTTATTTCAAAGGATTGGATTTTTTCTTTTTTGCAGAATCAGGAATAGCAGTAAATTATTATCCATAATCCATGTATTACCTAAAGCAGAAGATGGTCAGCGTACCCTCAGTATGCAAAGTCAGTGAGAAAAGAGATAATTTCCTCCTCTGGATGGAACAGCAGCAAAATGTGTTTAAACCACTGAAACAAAGAAATCTCACTTTAAGTATATTGTATATTTTGCTGTCAGTTATCTTGTTGTGATGGGGAACTGAAACACTGTTCCTTGCAGCAACCAACACTGATTCATTTAATGATTCATTTATATTTATAGAGATCTGACATGAACATGAGATGTATCTGTGTTTCATCCCTGTCCCAGCTCTGTTTGCCATGGAGATCAACGTAACTAAAAACCCGCTGACTGGGGAGAACACCGTACTTTCAACTGCATCCGTCCCTCCAGAGGAGCTCAACCAACATTCAGGACTCAAGGTGTATGATGACGGCAGGAAGTGTGTTTACGCCCTGCAGGCACAGGAGGTATAAATACTTTTATGTCCATGTGACAAACTGTAAGCAGAGGGCAGAAAATAATTTTTTCTTTTACTTTCTGAGTTTTCTTCCATCTCCCCCATTCTTTTAATTTTCTGGCCTCCATCTGAATCATATCACTGTCCCTACACACGGTACACTAGGTGTGTGTGTGATAGAACAGAGGGAATGGAAACACCTTTTTTGAATCACATAGGGGACATTTAACTCACAATATTGACCAGCTGTTTGTGGCATCTCAGAAATTCCAATAAACTGAAAACATCACAATTTGTGCAACTGTTAACTGATGAGGAGACAAAATGATTCATGTCTCATCTTTGAATTAGCAGATGGTAATCAGCCACATGATGGTGTACTTCTTCTGCTCTGTTGATTAGAATCATGTATAATAGAGCCTACAGCACCACCTTCTGACCACATTGTGCATTTGGCCCAAGCTAATTAATGGAAATGCATGTAATGTGCATGTTTTTGCTTCAAATTTGCTTGACAATTTATAGAAAGGCAGTCTGCATTTTTTGTTTACTGTTTACTTTTTCTATTTCCAGGGTTCACAAAATCATAGCCATGTATCTGAGCTTTCTGCCACTGAGGTAGAACAGCTACTAAAAAGTGCCACAAAGCATCATCAAGTAAAGCGGCAAAGCTACCACCGAAACAACAACAAGAGCTTAAATGACAGGCACTGCTTCTCCAACCACCAAAACAACAACAGCTTGTACAACCACCAAAAGGAAAGACAACAAGTGGAATTTCTGTGGAATCAGGGAAGACATTTTAGTCTTAGAGATACCAGAGAGACAGAAAAAAGCTGGCAGGATAATCATTTGGAAGAGAATTATTGTGATCATTGCAGTCGACAGGAAGAGAGAAATCACCAAAGCAACCATCGCTTCACAAACCACAGAGGGGAGGATCTTCAAAATGACCCGCACTCCAGTTTGTTTCAGCACAGAAACTGTCATAGTGTTGAGGAAGCTCACCATCACCTCACCAACAGCTCCCTTAGAAGCAGTAGTGTGCTTAATGGAGGCAGAAGCAGAGGTTGCCCTTCACCTAGATCACATGATCAAGAAGCAGCGTCAGCCTACCAACCACAGCTGAGCTACACTCCAGACAATTATATTCCACTCAGTGATTATGTTAGTGTAGAAGAGGAAGAACTTTACTGCTACAACAACAACCCATCCTCCATGCTACACACCAATTCTCCCCACCGAGCCCCCTCACCCCTTTACAGAGACGACACCCCCTTTACCATCCTCAACGCCATAGAAACCACTGAGCCAATCACAGCCATCTTCATGGGCTTCCAGACGATGCAGGATGACCTTGAGCACGGGCTGGACTTTGCCGGCTCCTTGAAAGCGGAACTAGTCATTATTGAAGACAACGAAGACGACGATGATGGCAAGAGCGTGACAGAGAAGAATAACCATCAGACGGATGATTTGGCCAATGGGAATGTGGGGCAGGTGGAGGAAGCTGGAGACAGACAGACGGAGAGACGAGTGGGACCAGGTATCAAAAAGATCCCAAAGGAACATAAGAACTGCTGTAGGGTTTGCTAACTGGTGCAACTAATGCATGTATACTAGTACTAACATACTGATGCACTATTTGGTTAAAAATTACTGTAACTGTTGGTGAACACTAAGGATCAAATTTGAAGGCTGAGCGTTAACAGACCCTTTAGTTGCCGTTGTCAAAAAAGGCCCCTTATATGCCCAACGTGTCGATACAGCCAGAATCTTCCGTCTGTAATATGTATTAATTTTGTCCATGTATCTGTGTGTCTTCTCAAAACTTATGGACATGGCTGAAATTTAATAGTACGACTAGATATCACAGGGATAGTGCAGTGAATAAATGAGAAACCTACAGGGTAATTGGTGAGACACAATGAAAAAAGGAAATCAGAGGAGGTTTTTTTAATGGCCTTACAGATCATCACCATTTAGAACCCTGTCTGCTTTTGCTTCTTATTAACATATGCCATGACAGCCTCTTCCATTGTCACCATAGGTGCTGTATAAATACACACTTTTCACTTTGGCTGCCCTCTACAGAAATGCTGTGTGCACAGAGATATGATGGCAGTGGCTGTTACACCATTTCTATCAGATGTCTTTCTTTACCTAAAAAGTTCACAGTGTAAATGTGCCATCAAGCAGTGAGATCTAGAGAAGTGCCATAGAGGACCCAGTGTTTGTTTAAGTGGTTTATAATAATGATAACATGTGTCCGTGGTCATTCACATGGTCTTAATGCACTTAAAACTGGATATAAATATAAATGGCTCATTCTGAGGTATGGAAAAAAATGATTTTCATGCCATTTCCATGCTGTATGCACTAATAAAAAACATAATGGTGAAAACTAAATTTTTTCCCTGCAATTACATTTCCCCCAAATTGATCCCTTCCGCAACAGCAGGGTTTGTTCTTTGTACATGTATATACATTTTTGTTTAACGTGGTATTTTAGTGATGTACAATGGAGTTTTCCAGTACAGTATTACAAATAAGTAGAGTTCATTAAATAGAGTCAGGAGAACAGATTGTGTTGTTCTATTCTTTGAACTGAAACAGGACCAGACTTATATAGTCTTCACAATCCCCTTTGAAGCTTTAACAATTTATAAAATTGTATACATTTGTTTTGTCACTGAAAATCAGACACAAATGTACAATGTTAATGACTTTTTTAAGTGATCCACAGGTTTACACAGCATTACTCTTGGATATGCTGGCTTTGATTCTGTTTGAACCATTGAGCATCACTAAGGACTCATGTTCACTATGTTGCAGAATCAGTGAACAAATCACTGCATATGGACTGTTCCCTGACAGTCGAAGAATCTGAGAGCTCTACTCTTTTTATATTTCATTAAACAAATCTTTGTAAGGACTCTAATCCATAACTAAATGTCTCTCTCATCAAGAGGATGTTAGAAATGAAAGGATCATTTCAGGGACTGACTCGGTTTAAGTTTTTACTAAAAACTTCAAAAAAATCACTTTATGAAGTCATTATATTATATGATGCAATCGTATCATGTTTTATGAATTTATTACAGCAAACATGTTTAGTTTGTTTGTTCCAGTTCTTTAATAAACAAACAGTTTTTTCAGTTTTTTCACCACTTCACACAATCAGTGGACTAAAAATATACAGAGGTACTTGTAATGAAAAAGATTCAACAGGTATTGCAGATACATACAGGTTATTTTCCGAAACTGCTTTCTCGTGGTTCCCCCTGCTGGTGAAGTTTGCTATGACACCCATAATTGGGGCTGCCAATCCAGGATCTAATAAAATGTAATGGACAAGTAAAAGTACTGTATTGTAGCTGATATCTGCGATCTCTGTTGCTATCTATGATATCAGGGCTACTGTAGCAGTATAGTATCTACTGCTGTCAAAAAACAGGCACTTGAATTAAAAACATATCTTAAGTGGAATTGTTAGTGAGCATGTAATCACCCTGAGGAAGTTTTTGTACAATTCAAATTTTTGTCTTTATTGTCTTTTTAAAGTGGGATTTTTATACTAACTCTAATCTTTGTACAGTGTGTGTTTGCTGTGTGTGTCATAAACTGCATGTTAACTAATGATAATAATAAACATTTGTTATCAGCTGATAGGACCGTCTACTTCTATACCCATGCTGATCTTTTAACACCACACAATGGTTTGTGACGCTGTATGTGTGACATTAGTCCTGCATGATATGATCCTGTCCGATGCCTGCCACACAGTCACGCTCCCTGTCAGCATGTGTTAATTCCTATTGGCAGTGATGTTGTCTCATTATGCTGCGTTATATTCAGTGTGTGGAGACAGGATATGTGCTGTTACACAACGCTCGCAGCATCAGGTTTAATGACACTGATGAAGGAGACTGGATCATCAGTTCCGACACACAGACAACATTCATTTATCAGTGAGAATAACGGTCACTGTTAACAGGTCAGAGTGTTCACAGATATATAGATGAACAGTAGAATGAGAAATTTCACAGTAAAGCTTCAGTAGAAAGTGCTTAGATTTAATCCCATTAGTTAGTTGTCAAATTGCTCTGACAATTATGAGTGCTTCTTAGCTGCTTTTTTTAAGATGTTGATATGAGACGTTTCACTCCACCTTAGACAAATTGAATTTTTACACCATAATTGATCAAATTAAAATGTGTACATAGCCTATTTGACATTGATAAATGGCTGTTGGTTGTTTCAGAGAGCAAGTGGAGTGTATTTTTTTTTAGGTTTTATGCAACTTTAAAGGTCCCACTACTGTGGCAATGCATTTCAATTGGGTTTTGAGATTTATAAAAGTCTGTGTTGTAAAACGAAATATGAACTTGTTCAGTACTGCCAGTCCTGACAAATCCTGACAACAAAATGTATTCAGAAAAACAAGCTGTTTTGAATTTTGGTCACTTGTGGCATCACAGGGTGCACCAATCACAGTCAACCTAAAATGCATTAGTCCCACCCCCATGAGCCAGGAGAATTCTGAATTTTAATGGGATTTTTGTTTTAGAATTTTCGTTTATGAGCTTTTAAGCCTTTATTGATAGTAATAGTAGAGATGGTGTGTTCCAGTTGTACTCAGAAGTTGGAATTTCAGAGTTCCTAGATGGAAATTTCATCTGAAACGCCCCCTCAAGTCCAACTTAAAAAGTCAGAGATACATCACATTTATTTTTTTTAATTGATCCATGAAAAGTTAATTAATCAGTGTTTACAGTAGTCAGGTCACTATGGTTAAACCTGAGATTCAGCCATTCAGAAAATAATGCAAATTTCAGAGTTGCCTCACATCACTTTGTTCCATAATGCATTAGGAAGCTTCATTTGAGGTGAAGAAAGATGGACTCAGATAACAAGTAGAATATCTATGGATTAGAAGACATTAGTTTTGATATGTCAGAAACAATCTAAATTCAACAATATGACATTTGTGTGTTTGTGTGTCAGGTGTTGGTGAAGAGTAGAGCACATCAGTCCATCCAGGATCCTTCAGACGTTTCCTGCTGTGTCCAGTTCATCTGCCCTTTATGCATCAAAGCTTAACTTGTTGTTCTTTATTCATTTTTAAAGCTTAAGTTTAAGGCCATACTTGCTGGTTTGTATTGAAGACCATTTAGCATGTACATCAAAGTAGCTCTTTCTGATGTGTTTAATGCATGAGTCATTTAAGATGACACGTTTACTGTTTGAGCCTCGAGCTGAAACATTTTAGGAAATAATTTGGGATTTCTGCAAATTATGTTTCATTCTTTGTAACTTCACAACACAGCCATCAGTGTAAAAGTAAGAGTTCTTTACATGTACACAATGTTCAATATCTTTTAAAATGTTATGGGTGATGCTAGTTTATTTATTTATGGCTACTGACATTTGTAGTTTGATGTGGAATGATACTAGTTTGAAGACAGTGGGGCTTAAATCATCATAAAGGTGTATAGAGGAAGCATTTTTATCATTTAAAAGAGCTTAGAGACAATAAAAATGCAGAAGCAGTAAAAGACTGGGTTTTAGAAGGTTCAAATAAATGCATTGTTTTTGTGAAATCACCACTTTAAGTACCCAAACTTCTACTTAAACTGTACTTCTTTTCCTACTTACAGATGGTGATGCTTTTTGTTGTTTTGTTGTTGTTGTTTCTCACCACCAATGTGAATTAATAAACAAAACAGTCTGAGAGTAGGCTTCAGGATTCACACTCTTTATTGCAGATGTCATCAACACACTTGTGTACATTTGGCAAAAAGAAGTGTCTGAGAATGAAGGCAAACAAACTAAGAGATAATCCAGAAAAAAAATGACACCAGTGAGGAAAAGCTGTGACATGTGTCTAAGTCCATACAGGATAGAAGCAGTGTGTTACTCAGTGTTTCCTCTGAATTCAATGAACTAAAGTCTAAATCCACTTTGCTGTCAAAAACAAAACTAGAAGATAATATGATTAAAACATGACATGAATGGTTCCTAAATCAACTGGAGCTAATAAACCGGGTGCAGCTGTGGTTAAACACCCCAACTGAAATGAAAACACAGGGTAAACACTGAGCTTACAGTATAGTGTATATCGTGTGTTACATGTGCTATCATACAGTGTCTCATAATAAACTTGTCATAGCATTTAATATTGTGCATTCAACACACCTCAGCATATCCTTTGACATCACAAATTGTTTTGGGGATTAAAAGTCACAAGAAGCAACTTTTGTGTAAATATCTCAAATCCAGAGTAAGAATGGACCTTCTAAATACACACACACCACACACACACACACACCCTTCTGACTGCTGAAGTTTCACATTGTCTTGAATTAAATTTCACACTGCAGTAACCTATGTTATAAATCTTCTTGATGTGCATGTGCATCACATCAAATATTTCCAGCAGTTTAAATACAGAGAAATCCATAACTGACCTGCATCAACGTGGTTAAAGTGTTTATCTGTTAGCAACTTTACAAAAACAGTATAAACTGATTTTGATGAAATTTTCAGATGTCTGAAATAGCCCAAGCAGCAGATTCAGTGTCTGGATCCAGGATTTCTGCATAGTTGACCATTGGTTTCAGTTTAGTTTGTTTGAAATAGTTTAAATGATTAAATGTCTCCACCTGCTAACATTAATGTCTTATGTAGAATGAAATGACGTGCTTTAAATGATGTAGATTAAGGGGTGGAAAATGGATGGATGGATGGAAATGACGTGCTGTACAGTATCTGCGTGCCACTAAATTGCAGTACTCTGCTCTCAACTTTGAGGCTACTAAAAACATACAGGTTCCACATTTGTTTTGTGCATTTTGTGCAGTTCAGAAAATATTAACTCTTCTTTACACACAGGGGTGACAATAATAGACTTCAGTGATGGATGCTACCTGCTATAAAACAAACTTAGCTTGATCTAAGATACTGCAGAAGCATGGTGGACTGTGTAAACCTGCTCCCTCTGTTAATACCTGATACACAAAGCTTATTCTAAGGTAACAAAAGTACAGTTCTTATTTTTATGTCGTTATACACTGTAAACTCATAATTATGATTTTATCGAATTCTATTTCTGCAGTTAGTTAACCGCAAAGAAATCAGGACCTTTACATTTTTGTATGAATCAGTCATTTCCAGAGCATTGTTGACAGGATGAATAAAAGGAAACAATTATTATACTGCATGTAATATTTTATTAAAGACTCGCAGAAAATAAAATATAAATACAAGCTACATCTGTTGAACACACACAGCCTCATGTTGCATAGTGACTGACACCTATAACAGAAAGATAAGCTGGTAGTTTGGTCCCTCGAGTGCCTCAAACTACTTACAAATCCATCCTCTTACAGTTTAAATCATGGATTAAGATCAATGTTGGTGGAGTCTGGCATCCTGTTCAAATACGACTTTCATCTTTTAACAGACAATGCCACATGATTTTAATCCTTTGTCTATTGGCTCCCAGTTTCTTATAGAACTGATTTTTACTGTTTATGTTTAAAGCTACAAAGAATTAAATCACCTCTTTAGTCATTATTATAAACTTTATTATATGATTGTCATGTATTTATTGCTTTTAGCCTTTTATTCATTAATATTTATATTGACATTTTGCATTTTTGCATCTTTTTATTATTTGCTAACTTATAGTACCTTACATATTTCTTGCTTTTATTTGGCCTTAATGTTTGTTTTTAAATGGGGCTCTGTATAAAAGTTTATTACTGTATTATGGTTTAGAATATAATGATGCTAGTGCAAAAATAAAAGCTTATAGCACAATCAACATGTAACTGATAGAAGCACAGTTATATCAGTCTGGCAGTTAAAAATCACCTGATGTCTGAGATGACTTGAATGCACATTTATTCACATAACCAAGCTGGGTTAAATGTAAATAGTGATTAAACTATAGAAACTAAAAGTATCCTGGGCAGCATATGGAAATGGGGATAATACAAAACACACACACAAACATGCACAAACATGCACACACACAGAAGTCCTCCCCTAAAACACTAGATTTCAGCATCATACTGACACAATGTATTATAAATGTCTTCCACACAAAGCATTGCTGAATTCATAAATATATGCAGCAAAAATACAATACAATAAATCTCTTTTTAAGATTTAAGACAGGACATAAAAATATTAAAAAAATCTTCAGTAGACCTTAGTATTAGAGGAGCTGTTCCTTCAGAAGTGTTTGAGTTGTTTGAGCCACAAACAGACAAGAGTTTGACCAGGTTGCTGATTTTAAAAAAATGAAATGGACAGCAACGTGAGAGCAAAAAGCTTCGTGGTGAAGTGACATCTTATTTTAAAGGTTTACTCAGACTTAAGGCAAATGCACTAGCTATTGTTTACATAAATAGAATTAATTGTCAATTGTTTTCCATGACTTTATTTCATGCACTGCTTTGCCACAGCAATGTATAGAGCTATTCTTCTGCTATTTTGGATTGAATTTCAGATATATATCATTTGGAAAGAAAGACAAAATTCACAAATGATAATCATCAGCAGCATGAATGAAACTAATGAACTGAATGAAATACTGTGGGATGTTGATCTCTGGTTTAATTTGCTAATGGACAAGTTCATAAACAACATATGTTTATGAAGTACCAGAGTGAGATCATTTAGTTTATGTTTTCACACTAACATTATCTGGTCTGACTTTAGGTCACAAACACACATTAGAATTATTCCCACAAGAATAAAACAAAGCATGTCTATAAGACTGAACGTCTGCTGCTGCTGAAATGGTTGAACACCACAACTGACATCTTTAAGTACTTCATGAATAATCCTGAGTCACTGCAGTCGATGGGAACATTTCCATTCTGCAGGCCTGACTTGAACTCAGTTATTTTCCTTCATTTCATCTTTTTTCCTTTTCTTTTTATCTCCATGCTCTCCTAAAGTCACGTACATATTTAAACCCCCTTATGGCTGGCTAAGCATCAGATTGACTGTTTTTTTTTTTTTTTGGAAGATGTGGAAAATGCCCAAATCACAAATTAAATGTCTGTGTTTACTCTGGATACCTTTCTGTGTCCATAAAAATTGTAGTGTAACATATTTGCATTTTGTTAGATTCATAATTTAACATTTTAACCCATAATGCTTTTGTATATGTATACTTTGCATTCAGTCTGGATACCTTTAACACATTAGTTTTTTAATTACCTTCTTTTAAATGTTTTTGTTACTATTATGTCTCTGGTGTCATCAAGCTTAAAATTAAAATATAGTGGAACCAACATGACCAGCAGTAAAACCTGGGGTGTCCAAACTCTATAAATTAATGGCTCATTATAACATCTGTCTAAGGCAGTGATTTTCAAAGTCTCGGTTGGTACTTTTAAAATGTATGCAATGACTATTTGAAAGACTGAAGCTGTATATTTGTCCTCTTAAATCTTTACTATGCAGGACTACAGTATTTTAAATACAAGCCAAATGGTGTTAAACCAGTAATTTAAACTTTTGTGACTATAGAGCAGAACAAAAAATGTGTCTGCCCAGAAAATATTTGAAAATCACTGCACTACTGCAGTCACTTTAACTCATAAAATGAATAAATATAATTAAATACTAATCAAAGTGCTATAAATATAAACAGGGCAGGGAACTTGGAGATTTATCCAGAGAAAATAAAGGCCATACGTAAAAACAGAGTGGTATTATTGTAATTAAAGTTTTATATTTATTATCTACAAAAGTAATCATTTTATAAGAAAAATGATGACATGATTTGACCAGCCATTGCTCCATTTAAGCCTCATGAAAAGACCAGTTTCACTCATAAATTATCTGTTTTAAAGCCTTTAAAACATTATATTGTCATTTTCCACTTTATTCCACTTCATTCACCTTCTCGTCTTATGTGACATCGTACATGAAACATGTCGGGCATCTGATACCGGCTGCTATAGACAGGGCTGTGGGACTGGATGACGTAGAAAGAAACAAAGGTGTAAGACTTCATTTTGCCTTTTTGAAAGATGTCGACCCTCAGACTTTCTTCTGATTGGCTAGTAGGGAAGCCTCCCATCGCTGAGCCATGGCATTCTGTCGTCGGGGCACTGAGGAGAGGGAAGGGGGGAACTGGAGGGAGGGGGAGATTCAGCTAAACCACTGGTGCCACGATATGAGGTTGGATATATGGATGGATGCATGGATGGATGGATGATACAAATTATAGGATGGTCAGAGGAGTAAATGGATGGATGAACGAATGGATAGAGAAGTGGTGGAAAATGAACAAAGTGATGACATACTGTACATGGATTGAATAATTGTGAACTAATGGGGTTAACAATTAATCAGTCAAGCTGATTAACAAATCATTCAAGTTCACAGTTGGTGAAAGCATCAAATGAATGGATGAGTAAACAAAGGCATAAATTAATAAACATGGAATTTGTAAAGAAATTTATAAAACATGGATATAATTCTTATGCAACAATTCAACACCAGTATTCTGACGTGAATAGCAATTCAATGACATGCTAACAATGTAAAATGCCTGCATTCAAAACCTTAGTGAGGCAAAACAAATAATAAACAATAATAGTATTAGCATCAAAATATACAGTACAACCCATGTAGAAAAAGTTCAGATATGGTCTGTGAAGATTCAAACATTTGATAAAATTTACATTTATCTACTGCATGAGACACAAGTAGAGCCTGCTGAAAATGCTTTCTGTGTCGGCTGAGAGCAACAGTCAGCTGATTCTAGTCTGTGTGTGGAGACGCAAAAAGTGTAAAACCTGCTTGTGAAAATCTTCACCACACCTGATTTCTGCACTGAAGTTGTTCTCCCTGAAACCAGATTTTGCTAATGATCATGAGTGAGGAGCCTGACTGTGGGCCATAAATAGAACAAAAGTGTGTGTGTGTGTGTGTGTGTGTGTGTGGGGGTGTGTGGGTGTGGGTGTGGGTGTGTGTGTGTGTGTGTGTGTGTGTTGGCTAACCTTGTGGTCACAAGACAAACTGGATCGCTCCATTTTCCGGGTCCTGGAGGGAGACGATGGGGAGGAAACACATCTGTCTGCAACCTCTGGCACTGGTATAAGAACACAAACAAAAGAAGAAAAGATGCTGTTAAATCTGTGTTTCAGGACCATTACAGTGTAATTCAGGACCTTTTTCACATCCTGTCACACTGAAGGTTTCGGGTTCATTATGATCTCGATGTGAATACACAGCAGTACAGGGTGAGTAGCAGGTAGCTATCGTTTTTCTAATTTTGTACACAAGCCTAATACTTGTATACCCGAAGCTCATAATTTGTAAATGTTCTTCTACAGGGAACGGTGGGATTCAAATTATTTTCAACAACCATAACCAAGCACTGATTGCATTGTTTATGAGCCATAATTCATTGCATTTACCAGCAATAAATGTATCACAAGTGCAACACTAAGAAGAAATGCGGACTGTGCGGTACAATTTGCAATTTTACATATAAGTTCCATACTGGTTTCATTTGGTAGCTGTGTTATAGTATAAACAAATATGCTTTGAGAAATAATAATTTGTATTAATATTTTTTTTGTTTGTTTTTAAGTTAAGACAATATTAATCATAGTCCACATATTTTTTATTTTAGAGTTTTTACTTGGTTTTGAAGGACCGTTTGAAATCCTATTAATGGCCTCATGAAAGAGCAACAACACAACAACAAATATTAATAAACTACAGTATATGGTTTTAAGGATGTCATTTATGCAACCCTTTCAAAAAAGTCACCCCCTGGAATTAACTAAGCAAATCATCTATTGATTACTTCAATGATTAACATGTTTGAGCTGCAACAAGTTATAAAACCCTGATAACATGACGAGCTTCTCATTTTTTCTTCCTTTTTCCATCACTGGATGTTTTTCTTCCCTGATGACTTGATGGCAATGTTAGGATTCATGTGACAGAGTTGCTCAGGGACACATCATTTTCCTACATGTATTAGCCTCCACAGAGTCCAGACCCTAACTTCACTGAGAAACTTTGGTATGTGTCTCCATGCACAAAAATGTATTCACTTCTGCACAGAGATAAATGTGAGATTGCGTATTGTGACATAGCTTCATGAAATGATGAAATGGCAAATGCATGTTGTAATCAAAGTTGAAGCCAGTCCTATTGTTTTTTTGTAACTCTACCTACCTGTGAAGCTGATGTTATCATTGAGGCCTGGAGACACCAGCACAGTATCATAGCGCTCTCTACCTTTCCTCCATTCCTCCTCCCTTCTCTTCCTCCACATTTCTTCCCGTTGCCGCCTCCACTCCTCCTCCCTCTGCCGCACCATTTTAATCTCCTGCTCTACCAGTGACTGACTGCTAAGGGAACGCAGCTTGAAGAACGGATTGGACGTGAAAGTGCTCTCCTGTGGTTCTGTGGACACGGGGGTGGAGCTTAGGCAAAACTCAGAAGCACTGCGAATGATCAAATTGGAGGTTTCCACAACAATGACATTGGCTGTAGGGACCGAATCGAGGCTCGCCGGCCAATCAGACAGGCTGCCAACTGCAGTGGTGAGGAGACGATTCCTGGAAGCAGAGTCAGGCTCGAGGATGATGACGTTATTGGCCGTCATTTCGTGGTACATGGATCGAGGGAGGGAGGAAGAGCAGGAAGGGGATGGGGAGACAGACAGAGTCGGGGTGCGGCAGGCTGGTGGCCGAGGTGGAGATCGTCCAGGTTGGAGATTGGATGGTCTGAACACAGAATGACAGAAATAAACTATGATCATGCCTCAAACAACTTTAGAAAAGCAGACCTTTTGAACTCTGATAATCCATCTTATTTCACATGTTTAATATAATACTCAATAGTAACAGCAATACATTTTTCCTCAGGTTTGAGATCAAGACTGAAATTCTCTAAAGTATTAATTCAATCTTCATATCATCTAGTCACTTTGTATAAAATCATTTTGTGTAAATGAAATTTTATTTTCTCACCTTGGCATCGTTATACCCTGTGCAATCATCCCCCTCTCCCTGCGGTGCTTTTCTTCTCTTTCCAGAGTCAAGCGGATCTCCCTTTCCACAGCACTCTCTGGCTCCTCCAGAGGGCTGCGATATGATGAGTCATCCAGTCCTGAGTCCTCTGAACTTGGGGAAAGTGTGGAGGATAGAGGGGGCTCTTTGGGTTCCAAAGGCTGGACATCCCTTTGAAAAAAAGAGTAAACCAGAACAAAGATATGATGACCAAACAGCCATAAACAGATTTTTATAAACTCCAACTGGGAATATTAAAGCTATTTACAACCCTGACACTCAGAGTCTCATTAGTGCAGCCAAATACAGTATATAAGTTGTTGAGTAAAATTAAAGATGTTTTACAGACTATAGAATCCCCACTGTTTACCTGTGTTTCAGTCGGGGGCTGCGAGTGGGAGGGTACAGTGAACTGTGGGTTCCCCGGAAGCTCCCCTGAGCTTTCAACCCTGGCTTTGGAACGGGTTGACCTTTGACCTCCTCTTCCATCTTCTTCCACTGCTGACGGGCTAACATGAAGTCAACGCGTTCAGTGGAGACATTTTCACTGAGGCTCTCTTGTTGGACACAAAAATCTGCAGGGACCTGAGAACAGAAGGAACCAAGAAATCAAAAATCAGAATACATGCATCATTATTATTAAGCCAATATACATTCTCCTACATTACTCTATTTATATATGGTGAAGATGGAATATTTCTACTCCGTTATGATGACTGACAGACTTACATAACATAAAATGTACAGTAATATTTATAGTAATAACAAGTACTATGCAATTACCTTCAGCTTAAGCATTTATATAGGAAAAAAATTCAGGTTTCATCATCTGTGTTTCCACCCACATTACGCAGCTGTTTCTAGTAGAAAAAAAAATCTAATTGCAAATCACTGTAGACTTCCTGTGTGTAGTTTTTTTGTACCTGCAGTCTGCAAACACCAGCCTCTGATTGGCTCTCTTCTTTGCTGAATGTGGGTGGGGAACAGAGGATATGTGGTGGTGTGGAACCACACCCTTGCACCATCAGAGTCTTGGCACAGACTGGTAATTCAAAATGACAGTGACTCTTAGTTACTCTCTCATAAAGAAAAATGCTGCAGTGTTTGTTGCACCTGTCCTCAAGCCTGAGAAACTTTGCTCAGAACTGACACTATTTTTGGACATACCACTCCTTTTCAGGTCCCTGGTACGATGCCTGATTCTGACAAAATGTCAGAGTCAGAATTTACCACAAACAAAATATCAAATGTACAGGGCCAACAACATACAGACAAAACTTCTGCCTTCCACGAAGAATGGCCTTTTCAATTTCAGTAACTCAGATATGATAAAACAGCCAGGAATATGAATTGCATTTATAGCAAGAGTATGACCAAAGAATAAGTTTGAACACCGCTTTTAACTGTCAAAGCATTGATGTTCCAAATTGGAGCATTAAACATGACTCATCAGAGGATGACATAATACCACAGCCCACACAAAAAATGATAGCTGATTTTAATTTTTTCAGAAACTGGCACCTTGAATGAGTTGACAGCATAAATAGACAAAACAGATGGACAACAGACAGGATAGCAAAAAGCACCACATCAACACACACTACCACTTGAAGGGATACAGTATATTCACAGTTCTTGAGCTCTTTCAGGTTGACTGACCTTCATCTCTTAAAATAATGATGGACTGTCTTTTACCATTACTTAACTATTTCTTGACATACTCTGGATTTATACAGTAGTTGTAGTGACATTAATAAGGCTATTGACTCTGTACCTACTGCTCATTTGCATAAAACATAACACTTTTTTTGTTTACTGCATAATTCTGTATGTGTTTTTTCAGTCTGGATGTCTTCAGTATTACTACTACTACTACTAATACTGATACACTACACTACTAGACTACTACGACTGAACACACAAATGGTACTGTAATTCATTCTAATTGTAATGTGTATTATTGCAGCAGAACCGAAAGTGAAAAAATTGCTGCTGCTGCATCTACAAGGTAACCAACCACTGTAAAAAAGTGAATTTGGTATTTGGTACTCGTTTTACCCTTTACTGTATACGTGGAGTAAAATGAAGGAATAGCCTTACTTTTACCTTTCTGTCCGGATCTGTGGAGCTAGCTGTGGAGCTGACAGAAGGAGACCGGAGAAACAGATCTCTCCTGGTCTTCATTTCTTCTTCATCTGTGGTCCCCATAGTGTCCTCTACTTCTTCCTCTCTGTGCACTTCTTTTCCCATCTCCTCCTCCGTTATCTCCTCTTCACCTCTTTTTCCTCTTTCTTGCTCTCTATCAAATCCTCGTTGGCTGGTGAAGGCTGCCCATTGGTCGTCGCCTGTGTCGCTGTCTGAGTACACAATAGCCAGCTCGGCCTGGAGGCAGTCGCTGAGGTGGCTGTCGCTCAGGTCATCTGTGTTGCCGAGGTCAAGACCCCAGCCCTCCTGCAACATGGTGGCATGGTGCTCTGGGGGGTGAAAGTTGACAGTTGTGCGCTGTACTGGTGGGGGGCTGTCAGTGACGAAGAGGAGCTCTGACAGGCTGCCAGCTTCTGCTTCATCCCCATTTTTATCCTGCTCCATCCCTCTATCTTCTCCTTGTTTTTCTTCCACTGTGTCTCCCTTTGTCTCATCTCCTTGTAGTTCTGTCCTCCAGTCATCTTCCTCCTTTTTGTCTGTTACATCGTTACCTTCATCTTCTTCCTCTCTTTCGCCTTTTTCTTCAGCTTCTCCTTTTCCTCCAATTTCATCTTCCTTCTTCTCTCCTATCTCAAACACAAGATAATCACACTCGTCTTCATTTCTTCTCTCACTTTCAGCCTCTGCAGTCACATCTGCTTCTTCCTCATTGCTTGCTGGCTGCTGCAACCCATGGACTTCTGGGTAATGGAGTTCATCCTCTTCCTGCTTGGAGCAGCTAACTAAGTTTTCCCTTTCTAGGTCTGTTAGGAGCGGTGATGAGCTAACCTCCATGGTGCCTGGTTCAGTTGGTTGTGATGGAGTGGGAGAGTCTTCGATCGGGTTATCGTTGCTGGAGTTACTGCTGTTGTGGTTACCGTCTGTTAGTTCACCTGGAGTCCTCCTGAGCCCAGCTGTAGCTCTCTGTAAACAAAAACATGCAATTATAATACAAGTAGACTGCTAATATGGGATATCCAATCATTTGCAGTGCGTACAACGTGTAGGAGCATCGCATGCATTTGGTTTGCATCAGTCAGCTAACCAGTTGAAAATATTGTTATCACTTTGGTTTGTATTCTGTTCCATTTTTAGATAGATTGTCTATGCAGATCATCTTCACATCAGTGCATCTGTTAACAATGTATGTTTACTGGAGCATTAATTTGCATCTGTTCTGTGGTTTTTGTCTCTAAAAATGTTTGCAAGTGGAAATAAAATTACCAAAATTATTTTGGAAACTCTGCATATTTGCTATTTTGATGTATCTTACAACAATACTGCCCAAGATGTACACACTGCAGTTGCATAAAACCTTCGATTTTTAAAAAAATAACATTACATTATTTGAACCTTTTCTTATTGAGAAAAGTACAAGGGAAATATTTAAAATGTTTAAGGGTATACTGTATTTGGCAGCACTCAAAAAAAATGTATATACGAAACACACAGCACCATGCAAAATGTTTGGGCACCTTAGTTTTGTTATTTCTGCAAATTACAATGACCATTCATCTCTGCATTTATTAGTTTTAGAGATACAGTATGTAGTGTGTTTCAGCATCTTTTTTTGGATAAAGGCTACGACAATGTCAATGGATGAGTAACTGGCTGAATTTTCTTGTGCCAATGCACAACTAATGTTAGTGCATTGGCACTAACATTAGTTGATTTCTAATATTTACAATAACATAACGGGTGAGATGTGACAAAAAAGAGCTTTGACCAAAGAATTAAAAAATTAATCTTTGCAAATATGTACTGTATCATGGCTCAACACTTTGTGCCAAATGTTGCAAGAGATCTGTCAGTCAGTATCTCTGAATACTTCTTAATTTCTATATTGACATCCATGCACATGTACAGTATGTATCCTACATATGTCACTGGATGCGCATAAGTACTTATTGCACACACCCTCTGTGGATTAAAGAATTATATATGTGTCCTATAAATGTTTCATGGGATACTGTAATCTTAAGCCTTTATATTGTTGCCATGGTGGCACTGCGTTGGCAGTGAGTGGGTTAGCAAATTATTATGGTCTGTCGTTCCAGGCATGTGCTGGTGACAGACGGGAGGTGTTGCTATGGCAACACTAAGTATAGATGCAGAGGCAGGCAAGCTCATAAGTCAGTTCTCTTTCAGTTCACTGACATTCTGTGAAGAATACTGATGTAATAAACACTGAGAGCAATAATTTTCAATTATCAGTGTATGTTGTCATGTTCCACGCAAGTCTGGTGTAATTACAAACTATTAGTGATACTGGTGAGACCAAACTTCACTAACTAAACTGTTGCAGATCTGTAAAAGTATGTATCAAAATGTTTCTATTTTAAACCTCTACTTACGTATGTAAAAGAATGATGAGCTTAAATAACTACAAGACAAGGTCAAAACACCTACATCATTAGGACATTTTTGGAGCCTCTATGTAGAAAGTGTTACATTTATAATGCAGAGCCTTGCAGCAGTGTTGATTGTGTGAGGCTCACCGTGTAAGATGTGCTTGCGCTTTCATAATGTTAGAGTTTTCTGCTGAGTTTTGTTGAGGTGAACTGTTGAACTAACTCCATTTTTAAGTTAAAATATGTCTTGGTTTTCTACATCCATGGTAAAACCATGTACCCTGGTTTCTAGGTTTAGAAAGAATGTTGAAACACTATTGTTCACTCCTGTGCATTTTTCAGTTACTCTCTTCTGCAGGATCTCTAACATTAACAAACAAATGCCTTCCAGCAAAACACAAACACCCTTCTTTTAAACACAACACCATGTGTGAATCTTGTTGAATCTTGTGGCTCATCCACAATTACTTTATACCTGAATGTTACTGTTTTGCTACTTAATGCAGGAGTAGTACACTTCAATAAAGTGATGCTTGACAACCACTGAAAAAAATCAAAAACATCAGTGTAGTGCCGTTGTGTTGCTCATGGTCTTGCACCAAGGTTAAATGACTCTTTTGCAATCCTGTGAGAAAATATAATACTCTGAAATAAAAACAGATTTATTTTATTGGATAAATAAAATAAATTTCTATTGATAATTCGAGACCAGCTGTTTCCCCATTTAAAGGAAAAATCAGGTCATGCAAGTGCAGAAATGACCCAAATAAGTATTTTTCATTTAATCCCCCCACTCAGTGTTGCTGTATATGACTCATACCAAGGCCTCTGGTGCTGATTTATCGCTTTAATGTCACCTGTAGCAATGTCAGCCTATACTGCCTTTGCTTCTGACAAAGAATGGTAATTACTGCACTTCGTGAGAGGTCATCTGCAAGTACTGTAGTCTTCACATGATTTCCCTTTTGTAAAATCAAAAATGTACTTTTTACTCATCTACATTTGTTGTATCGTTCTAATAATCTGCTGTCCAGTGCATCTTCAAATATGCTGATTTCAATTCATAAGAGAAAACTAACAAATGAATGTAGTACTATCAATCTCGAATCATTATGTACAACATTGTCAGTGTCATAACCTAGTCAGAGATCATTTTACTGCACAATGACTTCTAATTTTCATTCTTAAAAAGGATTTTGCTGTCAATACTGAACTGAGATGAGATTTTATTGCAGAGTATTATCATGGTGTAATACTGGTACTTTTACTTGTTCCACCACTAGTTTTGAGAGGCAGTGAGTCAGCATAAACACTTATCAAACTGCTGCAATATAAGAGTTTTTAACAATCTGGTGCAATATTAAATATCAGCTCAGCAGCAATGAAAAGGTACTTGAACTAGTATTACTAACAAGAGCATTATGTCCCTTGTGAAACATTTGTTGTGGTCATCCTCTGTTGTGCCCTTTCACAACAAGCTATGCAGCCTTGGCCCTCTACTGCAACTTATTTCATCATGCACTTGTGTACTTGTGGATATTAACCAGCTCAACATATTATAAGTTCAATCATAATGAACTCTGTGACACGAACAAGGCAGGATCAATTCAGGAATCGAAAGTGTCTCGTCCCTTTCCACATTGAATGTAATGGAAAACAGATTTAATATGACCCTGGCTGATTGTTACAGCACAGATCTGCAAGACTTATTTTTTCCCACAGGTTTACATTTTAAAATTATTCAAACCAGTGCCTTAAGTTAAAGGTCAATTTAATGACATACTTGATCATATTTCACTCTTGATGGTTTTTTTTTGTGCTTTATTTGTTTCTTGTGCAATGCTATAGTCTTATGATTTTTTTGACAGCCTCTTATTAATTTCCGTATTTATCTTGTATTTCTGATCTTGTACAATTGCAAGTTGGTGAACTAATAGTAAGTAATATAGTAGTAGTATAAAGAACGTATTCAAAAATATTCTCTATAAATAAAATGAGTTGACATGAGCCACACAAACTGATGGTTAGAAAGAGTACAACTATACTATTCCCACATGAACTTGAGATTTTCTCCAAGAGTTCAAATAAATGGGTTGGATCAGACTGTTTTAGTCACGCTCTGCTTTAATCCATACGTCTGATCACTGCATGTCTGGATTTCAAGCAGAGACCTTTAGAATTATACGTTCACCTTTGCAACTTGCAGCTCTGATCACACTGTAATCAAGCCCAATGGCAAGTTTGTGACCCTATATATGGTATATGCTGAGTGAAACCTACATTTTTGTGTATTTGAAACAGTATTTCTGTTTATCCACTAAGTGTTGTCTTCCATTTTGAATATTCCATCTATTCTAATTTCTTCATAATGTTATCTTACAAAAGTCTGTTTTACTTTCAGCTTTATGCTACATTATTTACTGCATTTTGTCCTCATATTCCTTGATAATTCTATCTATACCAGGGAAGTTTCTCTGTGCACATACTTTATTGGTGCAGATGTGTTTCAAATTTCTCATCCATAGTGTCAGGAAGGGCATCCGACGTAAAAAAAAAAAAAAAAAAAAAAAAAAAAACCAATGCCAAATCAATAA
>JAQQAE010002124.1:0-23100 GCA_029823295.1 Pseudamia nigra
TTAAAGGTTTCAGTTTGTTTTTCAATTGCATTGCACAGGTTATAGGTCACATTAAAGGTGGAAAAAGTTGTGAAATTGAATTGGTGTCAATTTTTTACATCACAAAAACCTGGCATCTGAACAGGGGTGTGTAGACTTTTTATATCCACTGTACATGTATTGTTAATAAGCTTGAGCTACAGTTTTTAATCAACAGTTTACTAAAGAGCAGAGCAACTGAATCATATCGTGGACAAATAGTGAGGTCTGTGCTTATCTGCTCAAAGAACTGTCATGTTTAATCCGCAGCAGAGGGACGGCTTCTCTGGCAATGTCCATCCATATGGGGACAGGAGAATTGGAGGAAGAAACAGAGCAGAGCGTCCTGTTGTCTCAGCCCACATCTTTGTAGTGGCAGCTGAGGGGTTTCACTGCAACTCCTAGAATTTACATTTTGTTTGGCCGGAGGGGTCACATGACAGCTGCAAGCAAATGCTCTGAGGAGCTTTCTGCTTTCACTTGACACTGACAGGCTGTGAGACAGTCCAACACCACAGAGAGAAAATATTCCCCTTTTTCCATGACATCACCCAGCCAGGAATGGGGGGGAGAGGAGCGAGAGGAGGGGGCACAGCTGGTGGCAGCCGCAGTACCATCTGCTACTGACTAATAGTTCATGCTGCTTTACTTATAAACTTGCACTTCTGTGAACCAGAATATTGTCTGTATGGCTACCATCACAGACCAAATCACAGATTAATTTGCAACTGCCAGTCTTATATAATATCGGTCAGTTGTGTTGTCTATAACATGTTTCAGCTATTTCAGATAATTAATAGTGAACAGAGGTGCACAATACTTGAAGTGCAGTATTTTTTTCTGCTTCATATATTGTTTCTCCATAAAAATACAGACATCATGGCAGTAGTTTTTGTATTTTTGGTGCTTTTGTTCTTGAACACACCAGAGTGAACGTGACAGAAAAAGAAGTAATTTTGAACAGAAATTGTTGCTGAAATTCTAAATAAATAAATAAATAAAAGAAGAAAATAACCAAATGCACAAAGGCACACTGTGGTTATTTTAAACCATTTTATTTTTTGAAAAAAAAAAAAAACTATTTTTACAGCTTTTCTTGTGACCGTCAGCTGCTGTCTGGGTTGTTTGGAAAGACTTTGCATAATTTTGAAACTGTATTATAATCATTTTTTAAAAACTGACAATGTTAAAAAAAAATTTTAATGCACATGCACCTTTAGATCTGGGAGGTCATCAAAAGCTTTGATGCTTTCCATACATTTTACATTCATTTGATTTAGGTGAGGCCCAGAATGGTTTGGGAGTGGAAGGAAAACCCTGAAACTATTGTATCATGACATGTAGCTTTTTCATGATAAAAGTGCATGTACTGTGGTAGATGAGTTCAGCCACATTGCAACACTGTGTGTTTGATTTGCCACATTTGACATCACTCTGTCATGTGATTATAAGTCGTGTACACATGATGGTGAAACAAAATATTATACACCTCCTAAAGTATGACATAACTGTATAAGAAACATTTAGTACGTGCTACGCCTTCATGAAACTGTAGATCATCACCGCATTATATTGGGCAATAGTGAAGTATGTGCACACTAAAATGAGATTCTGCAGTGCTACATTCAGTATGGATGCTCTGGCCTTCATGAAGACATTCTGCATACAGTGATGTTCTCAGCGGTTAAAAAAAAGACTATAAGGTCTAGACTTAAGGTTGACTTAAGAGCTGATTTATTCATTTAAGTAGAACCCATGTTTCTTTTATGATTTCTTTAAATCCTTTCAACTACGTGAAAGTTAAATATCACATGTCACGTGTACTCACCATACATCTTTCCCTCATCGGAGAGGATGATCTTCCTGCGTCCACAAGGAGGATAGATGGCCAAGGCTTCCTGGAAGCTCTGTTCAATGTCAGGGCTCCACACCCCCTCAGCATCATTGTCGACAGGCTTGTCTGCCGAGTCGCTCATCCTCTCCATGTCCTCGGCAGGACTCTCGCTGCCGCTCCAGCTGCTGGGATCAATCGTGACGGTTGGGCTCTCCAAGCTAAAGCCTGGAGCAGACTAGGGAGAGACCTGGAAATCCCAACAGACAAACAGAAAATCATCACTCTAGACAACACAGCACTAGACATCTGCTTCCAAAAAAAAAGAAGACAACACAGTACACACTGCTAGCTGAAAGCACAATATGGAGCACAAGCTGCCAAACAAGCTTAGACATTGCCAGGAATGTTGTTGATACAATTTACAGTGCATGTTATGGGCTTTAACAAGTTAATAGTTTCTCTCATGGTATTTCTTTCTAAATGCTAAAAAGAAAAAAAACACATAATTCTTATAAGATGGAGAAAGTTTAGTGACTATTTATGAAATTGTTTTCTGTGCAGCATATCAAAATATGCACTTCTGTATAAATCTGTACAGACAGTACACTAAAAACAGTACAGTATGCCTGTGATGGAATAACAAGCAAAATATGATGTATTATGAAAAAAATTATTACCTGCTACACCTTCATGAATCATAATCATAATCATGGCACTGTACTGGGCAATGGTTAAGTATTTCGCAGTAAAATGAAATTCAGCAGTGCTTCAGTCAGTATGGATGCTCTGGCCTTCAGGAAGGCAAAGCATTCTGCACGCAACAATGTGCACCGCCACGGTCTCAGCCCAGGGACTAAGCCAGCTCAAGAGACTTGACAGATCTTTGTCAGAGGCTAATATAACTCTATATGGTCTATATTATACTATATTACATATTCTATGTAAATGAAAAAAATCAGAACTGATTTATTCATTTATTTATGATTTCTATAAAACCTTTCAGCTACATGACAATTCGTGTGACAAAAATGGTGAACGACTCAAGAGGAAGGCCCTATTTGAAAATGCATGTCAAGTTCTCTAACCTGTTCCCAGAAGAGAATAGGCAAGTCAACAGGGGAGTAACAGATCCATTTGTTGTTTCCACAGATCCCTATTAGCTGTGCCATAAAACACAGCTAATCTTTAACATCTATATCCATAAATAAAAATAACTGTACAAACATTCATCAGACAACACAAATCACATATTTGACACCATATATGAGGTAGTACATATCTAAGAATTTATAACTGTGTGAAGTGGATTTACCCTGATATGCATGTGGGTATATAAAGTACTTAAGAAATGTATTAGACAGCTTGTCCTATTTGTCTCAAAGGCCATCCAGCATCATGAAGTGCTTTACTGCACATTCTTTCCATTTCAGTGAGTTATAGACATTTTACAATTTTTAACAGTAATGAGGAATTTCAAACTGAATACAGCTTTTGTATCCAAATTTTAGCTGACAGACAAGACTTAAAAACTGAAACATTAATCAAGCATATCATTCAAGCACTAACATGTTTCTGTTCAGGAATGTAAGTAAATAACTGTAATTAAAAATGTGCTTTTTAACATTTTTTCTGCTTCTTTGTAAAAGAGTACATCTTAAAATTCATGGATAACAACATTAATTGTATTTTAGCATTAAAAATAGCATTTTGATGAACGAGCCTGTGTATACTGGTGGATTAACCACGACAGAAACATAAAAAATGATTGTGGCAATTACCAGCACTTTTAATTTAAGGTTAGGCAGCTGTGGCATACACCTTACATTGGGTGGTGGTCTAATGAATTAGTTAAACACTGTAAATTAGAAAATAACATTGTATATACATGTGTACATATATAACAATGTATGTGTATGTGTGAATAAAAGTTCCAGATGAGAAATAACAATCCACATATGTATCACATACTACCATTATGACATTTCAAAATATAACAGTTACATATGATTTCAGTTTGTATTTCAATTGACTGTGCTGGCACAATTTCATTTTTTTTTTTTTTTTTTGCCAGTTAAGATAGAAAGGCATAGTATGGCTATTACCATACAGAAAACAAGGCACTCTGCTTTGTTCTATACTAGGTGAATTTTCAAGTTCAAATAGTACCTAATTTTTTAAATTTGGTTTCTCTGAAATGAAAACTCTGAATGATAACAAACATGAGACTTGATTGAGCAGCATGTTGCAGAAACCTTAAATTTACCTGTTCAGGGTCCATCTAACACCTGTGACCCGTAGAATATTCTGCCCCCTCACCCCTCCACACACAATACTCACAAACTGAGCTTTCAATATGTAATCTCTGAATTCCCTGTTAGAATGACTTCCATGTTTAAAAGAACTCAAACTGAAAACTCACTGAGGTTTCTGGCTATACTCAGTCTCTTCCCTCATTCCAGACAACTGCTTCCTCCCTGAGCAAGATCCTATTCAAGCAGCACAAGCTGTCAGGAAGTGGGAATAGTAGCATATGTTTCTTCCAGCATGTCAGTTCATGAGGGGGAAAGGGGGGATGGGAGCAAGCTGTTCAGGAAAAAAAACTCCCAGAGAGCAGGGAGAGCTTTTACTGAATTCTGTTTTTGTGTGCCGACTGCTGACACTGCAGAACCAACTCACAAACTGATGAGGGAGGGGAAAAAAGTCCCATTTCAACCACTAAAAGCCTGGGACTCTTTCTAGATGTGCTCCTCTCATCCCAACCAAATGATGAGCTGTAGTCGTAATCACTTCCAGCTTACATTTTCATAGCAAGATGAGGCTCTGAAGAATATGTTACTTTCTTTCTACAAACACTGAGTTATAGAGTAGAAATGTTCAAATCTAAATCTCTGCATTCAGTTCAGCTTTGGGTAGGTATGTTCTCAAGAATTGCTGCAAGTACATTTTAAGTTCAACACATCAATATCATTACATATCTACTTCCATCAATTCTTCATTTATTCATGTCTCTGTGGTGTTGATCATCACACTGATTTCCTAATGTGTTTGTTCTCTATCACTGTTGCTGTAATATTCAATGAATAATAAAATCTCACCCAAGATGGGAAGTAACAAAGTATGAATTCTTAGTTACTATACATGAGTATATTTTTCAGGTATCTGGTTTTCTGTACTTTCTTGTCCATGCATTTTTAGAAACAGGTTTGCACTTGCTTTAGTTTAAGGAAGATTATTATTTATTGATTTTGCATCATAACACATCTTCCAAATATCAAGACTGACTTTTGCCAACAAGGATGACAAAACAACACCTAAGACCAAACAGAAGACCAAATAATAAGAAAAACAAACAACTTTCAAGATACTTTGAAGGATCTGTACTTCTACCTTTAGCCACCTCTGAACCTGTCCAATACAGCTAGCCTAGGATAGCACAAGACCTGCAGCAGTATGTAGATGCCTAAACATAAACAAATCTACTATATGTGAGCTTTGTGAAGCTATGAAAGCTATATACTGTACTTTATTATTGAAATGAAAATACATACATAAAGAATAGTTCTTTACATATAGTATAAGACAGTTTAACTGTAAAATTAAAAAATAAATAAATAAAACAGGATAACATAAGCCTTAGTAATTAAATGTATACAGAATGTTAGGATGAAGCCACTGAGACTAACATTGGATTTTATTACTAAATGAAAACACATCATTGATTTCCTCAAAACCTTTGTATTACTTTGTGCCATTTTGTAGTTTTCCCACATTTTTACTTGAGCTTTAAAATTATTTTGTTTTAATTTAACACAAACAGTTTATTTTATTTAATGACTATTTAATTAACCCTGAATCAGGTTTTTAAATAATCCTTGTTTTCTTTCTTTTTAACTGAATACACACTGATTTTGTGCAGATTAAAGAAGCAAAATGTGGGTGGCCTATACCAGACTTTGTAGAATAGGATTTTGTTGGACTTACATACACTACTAATCAAAAGTTTTAGAATACCCACATTGTTTTTCATTTTTTTAATTAAAATTTATGTAGTTCAAGTCCAATGAGTAGCTTGAAATGGTACAAAGGCAAGTGCTGAACTGCCAGAGGTTAAAAAAAAGGTAAGGTTACCCAAAACTCAAAATTAATGTACATTTCAATATTATACAAAAAGGGCTTTTTCAGGGAACAAGACATGGGTTAACAACTTAAAACTAGCTGACTAGCTGATCTGTACTAATGGAGGTTGATCAAGCTTTGAAAGTTGGTGCTACCAGTTCTTACAGGTGTCCCAAGTCTGCTTGATTAATTACAACCCCCTCTGTTTGCATAAAAGTAGTGTTAGAACACACTGTGGTACCATACCCTTGTGAGCATTATTTGAACAGTATTGCACTGCAGAAAGCATTGTGTTGCAATAAAAAAGAGGATAAAAGGTAATTAACAATGGAAGAGAGACAGACCATCTTTACACTTTAATGTGTAGGTTTTTCCGACAGAGAATGCGAAAAGAAAGTCAAGGTGTCAGTGAGTACAGTTTTCATCACCATCAAAAGGCACTCAGAAACTGGGGGAAATGCTGACAGGAAGAGGTCTGGCAGACCCAAAGCCACAAGAAGACAAGTTTCTGAGAGTCAACGTGTGATAGGTAGCTCAGAGGACAATGGCTTCCAGCGCAGCTTAATAGTGGCTGTAGAAAGCAAGTCTCAGTTTCAACTGTGAAGAGAAGATTTCAAATTGCTAGATTGACAGGTCAAGTTGCAGCAAGAAAGCCACTGCTAAAATGTTAGAATAGACTTTCTTATTCTGACATCTGGGCAATAACTTGAATTACAATAACAAACTGGAAAAATTAGAATGTCCTAAAAATGTTGACTGGTATTGTAATATAAGTCTTCTAGCACATACTGTACATGTATAAATATAGTGTGACAATAGAAACCAAGAGCAGCTGACGACACTTCAATAATACATAACGAGTGGATTTCACCAGAAAATATTTTAACACTCAGCACGATGAGGAAACAAACCTATTTCATATGCATCACACCATTTAGCTTTAGATTAGAAAATAACTTAGCTGCAACACTCTTTAAGTTTAAATGCCTGGAGTGGATGGCAATTATGGCTGATAGGAGTTCAGATCTGAGAAGAATAAGATGCACAAAAAAGAGGGCGCTGGCACAAAAACACCATAGTGCAAGTTTAAGACCATATCTATTTGTGGACGTGTTAAAAAGCTTTCAGAAAATAAAAAGGGATCTATTTGAATGGATTTATCACTGCATATATTTTGTCTTTCTGTCTGCATCAGATCAATACTTATCTTCCACTACAGAGATTTTTCTAATATGAGATCACATTTCTTCAGGATCTTATCATTATCTGGGGGAAAATGAAACAAGTCAAGCAATGCAAATAACACAGCAAATGTGACAACAAAACAAAGCTGAGGCTGCTGCAGTTGACGTTGAACCGCTCTTTCACATTTTTTTGTACATATAGGTGTATCTTGCCACATCTGCTACACAAAAGTCAAAGATTGTCACAAAGCAATCTGTGAAACACAAACACATTTATTAAGCCCATTCAGATCCATCAGCACTTTTCACAGGGAAGGATTTCTTGTAATTTTGGAAGATTCAGATTTTTAAAATCATAAAATATTATTTACTTCATTTAACAAAATATAAATTTAGTAGTAGTATTCAATGGTAAGGTGGGCTTGTAACTGGAGAAATAGTAAATTGTTTAAAATAGTTTTAGAGATTTAATTCTGGTCATTTTCTAAATACTTTATTTGTCAGTGCATTTTCTTTTGCCCTAAAAAGGTATGTCTACTCTATGCTTGTAACAGAAGATAATTATTTATTTTATAATATTTTAAAACCGCTAAAACATATGTACCTATGAAAAATATAATGTGAGGTTTATGGAATTGAGCTCCTGATAAATAGCTCAAGTCTTTACAAATGGTAAATAACTACAAATATCTGCAATAAATGCAACATAAAATGTGGTTTCTATGACATGTTAAAAACATTTTGAGCAGATATTGATAGTCAATGACAGAAAAAATAAATCAAGCAACACCTGCTTGGAGGTTATGTGAATGTATTGCATGACCTACAAAAATTGTTTTGTTAGCGTAATTCTGTAGGACAATACATTGTGTGTTACATAACTCTCATATTCAAAACAAGGGTAAATTCGTGAATTACTCATCCTTTTTGCTTTACTGTTCTTACTCTCATTTATAGATGACTCACTGTCAAATACGTGCCTATCATTTGTGATTCACTGCGAGTTGTGGTGAATGACAGAGGAAATGAGCTTTAAAGGATGTGCATACAGTAGAGAGTGTTTGTAAACTTTTTCCTTTTTAATATCAGCATCCAACAGACAATTTCCATTAATCTATAAATGTTATGTGGGTGAGGTTTGCCACTGTGTATAAATGCACAGAGAAATAAAAGTCATAGGTCTTCTGGTTGATCGGTTTCCTTGCATCCGGTGGCATCACTGGATGCTTCTGCCATGTGAAATGTGTGAATAACCTAGCAGAGTTGTCAATGAAGACAGTCTCTTAGTGCCTTAGTATCTGTGAAATAATTAAGTCTGACAGAAGAAGGTATGAATGTCACCCACAGAAACACTTGTGGCTTACCCATAATTGCATACTTCTGTCTTTGCTGGGTGTAAACCATAGAAATGGTCTTGTTTGTGAGATGTAAGGTGAAGATGGCCTGAGACACAATAAGTGAATGTGGTAGCTAAGCAGAGTAGTAGCTGTGACATGGCATTATGGGAAATTACACTTACCGTGAGATTACATAAACCACTCACCAAGCTGGAATCCAGCTCCTTAAATTAAGAGAACCCATTTCACCCATCAGACAGAGCAAGGTAATGAAATAGCAGATGAGAGGTCTCAAATGTAATTTTCCATGTGGGGTTCTTTTGTGCCGCTATCTCAGAGGGTGCAATAATGATTCTGTGAATGACTTTTGTGCACCCCATAATGGCCCACAGTAGTTAAGGCCACAGTCTGTAAAAGTATAATTACCATGTGATTTCAAAACTCAACATTTTCAGCATGTTGCAAAGACATATTCTGGCCTTTGCCTAATTGTAAAAGCAATGTCATTTTGAATAACACATAGCTGACAGTGTACACTTACAAAGATAGAAGTAACACAAATTCCATTTAGCGTCTGTCTACAATACAAATTAATTACCTCTACATGTTTATGGAAATTAAGACTACATGTCTTTAGTTAATTATTTTGTATGTTTGCTGTAAATACATAGGTCTGTAAAGGTAACTTAATGCCTTCATGAATCTTTTGTGAATGTATTTACAAAGCTTCACCAGTCAAGGTAAAGTTGAAGCATCCAGCAAACATTTACGGTAAATTAAATTAAGCAACAGTTCCATTGATTAATATTTCTTTTTAACCACACACTTAACCCACGGCAGTTCCATTAAAGACAAAAAATATTTGATTAACGCAGTCAAATTTGAAGCACTTCAGAATGAAAGACAGTAGGTTTTTAATCTATGGCAGAAGTTCACATCTATTAATTCTGTATTGGGGTGTGCTTTAGGTTTTATGATTAATTCTACAGGCCTGGACATCAGATGAATTAATAAACAAGGTTTTCTATATCAATTTCCGAAGGTCCAGTGAAAAGGATATAAAGCATACTTATGCTGTGTCTGTTATTGGCAATGGCGGAGTGTTTATTTCATGCCACTTTGAACCAGCAGGCTTGGGTGCCGAAAATCTGTCTAATATCATCCCGCTCAAACCTGCAGCCTGGATCCCACCACCCCGCAACCATCAGGCCACTGTGGGATCAATCTTTGTTTGCCAGAGAACCGGATTGATTAACAGGTTCTGTCAAAGCAGCTCTTGCTACCCGCCTCAGACAGAGAAACAGGTAGCAACAACATGACCTGGACAGCATCAGATATGTCAGTGGCCCAGAAAAGAGAAAAGGTTTCCTCCATTTCAAACAAATCCAAAAACCAAACAGCCAAAAAAATCTCTCCTTCTGAGGAAAGCTCCCCACTCTGCCTGTAATACCACAAGCATATAAAAACTACAATGTTCCATTCAAACTTGACTTGTAATGAAAGCTCAAAGGATGTTTGCCCATCAAAAATTTGCGGTGCATTCCTTACAGCGTGTCAGTCTGGTACGGAGTGTGAGCGGAACACATAAAGCTCAGGAAATTAAAGCTGTAAATAAAGGTCCGTCAGATAAAGGATCTCCTGACAGTTATGAGAGCAGAGCAGGCCGAGGGCTGGCTGCTGCCTCATTCAGGACGCGTGCGGATGGGCATGAAAAAACAAATCACAGTGATGAGCATGAAGGCCACTATTTGCATTTAGCTCTGCCAAACTGACTTTTATCTCTTTTCTTCTTCTATGTCTGCAGCCATCATTTATCCCCTTATATATTTATGTCTTTGTTCTTACCTTTCTTTTGCTTTCCTTTTTGGTTTTGGCAAGTGCTGTATATCACACTACAAGAACCTGCCATAAAACATCCTGCTTAGACCCTCAAATGTGCTGCTACAACTGCTGAAATTTAACAAAGCATGACAGAATTGATTTTTCTTCCTTTCTATTAACACTAAATTGACTATATTGTACAAATGATTATAGGCATGGCTCAGAGATATTATGCAGCTATTTTTAAAAATTCATCATAGACATGCAGGTAGTCGTACAGGTAAAATAATCTGTTGATTGGATTTTATAATAGATGTAACAGAGAGTTAAAATGAAACCTTGCTGTGCTTTTCTGATTTCTTTTTTATTAATTTTACATGGCCAGAATAATTCTAAAGTCTTTTACAACCAGTTCTGTAAAGACAAATAAAGAATTTACTGTATGTAGTTTTCAAACCTTACATCACAAAAACATACATACAGTCATTTTTAAGCAGGTTCTTATTACAACCTTATTATCTTATTGCAAAAAATAAAAAATAATCACACAGTTCACACATATTTAACGACAAACTGCCATCCTCAATTAATCTTTGATCCTAAAGGACTAAACCTCTTCCTGGATGCTACTGGTGTAAAAAATAAAAATTATATATATTTTTTCCTCACACCAGAAGCATTCAAGAAGAAGAGGTTTAAAATAAAGTTGGCCAAACAAACTGTTGCAGCCATATGTCCCACCGAAAACGAAGTGGATAAGTAAATAAGCAAACAAATTATAAATTGTTGCTGCACTCATATTGATTCAATTGCTTTTCATTGAAGGCAATACGAATACAACTTAGAAGTCAAAGTACATTTTAAAGCATAAAATCATTTTCATATTATCATTATTGTAATTATTTTATTTTTAATTTTACTTACCATTTGAACCTTTTCTGATTCAGCCATATAAATTAAATATGGAATAAAGTCTAGACTGAGTAATACAATGAAGCTCATTGAATATTATATATATTCTCAGGATTACTGCCTACTAAGAACCAAAAATTGGCTGCTTTGAACATTATATCACTTTGATCTCAATATAAAAATATTGATATACTTGAGCAGCATCCTGCCATTTACTGTTGTACAAACCTGTATCAACTCTCAAAGGCAATCAATCATCAGTTTTTAATTAAACGTTTCTATCCACTATGATATACATATCACTTTCAAAGTTTTACACAGTAGAGGTGGCACCAATGATAACCTGTCTTGTTAAGAAAGCCTTGTATTTGGGCCTGTTAATCAGCCTAAACAGACTAAAGTTTGGACAATGCAGCTCCCATTCTCTCTGCCCCAAACTAATTTACTGGGCACAGCCTGCATATTAATGTTGGGAGCTTACCCCACAGTCTATCTGTGCCTTCACTGAATCCAGGGCACCTTCAGGGCACAGAGAGCCTGCCTGATCTGTGTCAGCCATGATAACAAAAACGGCACCCACTGATGAAAGGTCCTCTGGGAATTTATTACACTGACTGGGGAATACAGTGCCAAAGAGACTGAATAACCCACATTTGAATAAAGGCCACAAATTATACACAGTTTCAGTAAATGAAGTGACTGTGCGCCTTTGTTCCATGGGTTTCCTTTCACTAGTGGGAAGATGAACACCACCACTACGAATCAGAGATGAGAAAGGAAGTTGTTGAAGCCTAGATTTCCTGCTTTCGCTGTGGTTAAGAACTAGTAGTGTTTATAGTGGGTTCAGAAAATGACTCATCTAATGATTCATGGAGTACATGCTACTTTTCATGTGCCTCTGACCATAAGGAAGTTCATTTATTTCTTTTTATCTGTATGAGAGTATATTGCATATTGGAAGACAAAGTGCTTGCTCCAGCTGCCCAGTAACTTCAATAGTAAGTGGTTGAAACATTATGTTGCTTAAATGGTTTTTCTTTCATATGGTAAAATTATAAGGCAGTAATATTTAAGTGGTATGACTTCAAAGGGACAGAGAAACTCCATCATGTGGCATTTAATGTAAAACCACTATAAAGGCAAGACAAGCTGGCAATCCTTGCAACCCAGAAGATCTTCATTTCTCATATGATCTGCTTCTCAGAATAATCATGTACTGTAGATTATATCAATCAATCAATCAATCAATCAATCAATCAATCAATCAATAACAGGGCTCTCCAATTTTTGCAATTCAGTTATTACTCATTTTACACAGGTCAAGTAACAGTATTAAATACATTACGTTACAGTGTTGCATGACATCGTTTGTCCTACCAATCTTTCTAGGGTATCAAGTTTATTCTGTTTGGTCAAACCATATTAGTGGACAAAGTGACCTTGACTTCACCCATTGGTTTCTAAAGGGCTGTTTTGAGGCCAATTGGGTTGTCACTTCCTGGACAACATTTTGGAGCTAAAAACAGGATGTAACCATATTTGGACAAATAGCAGCAGCACTACCACGGCGTAGTATGTCAGGGGTCTTATGGATAAGCTAATGCTCACTACTACCTTAATGACATGGTAAGACTTCACCAAGCATTGGCAAACAAAGTTGTATTACGGTGTTGTTAGTCTAAATACTTATCCACAACTACAGTCAAGCGTTTCTCAAGTAAAACTATGCTCTATTAAATAAATAGAAGATACTTGGTCTGTCTCCGCTGGCATGTCGAATTGCCATAGCGATCGGTCAATGAAAGCCCAGCACACAAGACCATGATGACAAAAATTTATTTATTTTCAGAAAGAAGTCCAATGTAGGTTGAGGTCAGGCTACTTTATTTGTACCCGTAGGTAGATTTGTTTCGCAGTCTGGTGACATCCATATTTACATGTAACTGTATGGGAGCCCACTGAATGGTACCCCGGTAGCTAATGGAAGTATTACGGTATTAAGTTATTGCAGGTTCATCAGTTCATCGCAGGGCTGACACATAGAGACAGACAACCATTCATGCTCACATTCATGCCTATGGGCAATTTAGAGTCACCAATTCACCTAACCCCTAGTGCATGTTTTTGGTTGTGGGAGGAAGCCGGAGAACCTGGAGAGAACATGCAAACTCCACACAGAAAGACCCCACCACCTGGTGTCAAACCCAGGACCTTCTAGCTGTGAGGCACGAGTGCTACCCACTGCACCACCATGTCATAAACAACTTCTAAATAATGCTTAAAAAAGCATCCATAGCCTAAACCTCACATTTCCAAATGAATGAAGGAAAAAGTGTATTTATGTGGTCAGACCTTTCATTGACAAGTCACTCAAAGGATCATCTTTAAGATGCATCTTATTCACAAATGCATTATTACTGCATCCGAAAACAACATAATCAGCAATGAGCATCACAGTCCTGACTGAAATCTCCAATTCTTCATTTTACTTTGTACCTCTCCAAAACAAGTGTTTATACATCATTTAAAACTACTGTACATTTATCATTTAAGTTCAATAGTTACAAACTATTCAACAAATTGAAATACACCAGGTCTGTTTATGGTGATTCTTTGGTCTACTGACAATCTGCAGAAGTAACATGTTGTTAAGTGAACACCGACAGCCAATGACTGGTGACTTGACTTTTTTAGAAAGAAAAGAATTATGGTAAGTCTTTGAAATACAATGGGTGAAAACTATTAAAAGCTACAGTTACATTGTCAAAGTAACTGCAAATAACATGAGATATGATTTTATGATAAATGTAAAACAATTTTTGGTTCTTTTTTTTTTAGTTTTTGGCAATGATTTTCTAAATATTGCAGTAATACCCATCCTACATTATGTAAAAATGTAAAGTTTTCTGTAAAAGTGTAACATCCAAAGGAAATTATAAGTCTGCCCTCCAGAAACCTCCAGAACATTTACTGTTGTCTAGTCATGAAGATTGTACATTTTACAAGAAAGAGTCTGAAACAACAGATGGTCATAATTTTTTGGCTAAAACATCCAGGCCTACTTGAATGAATGTGCAAAGCCTGCTCCTCCTCCAGATGAAAAGGACTTAAACATAGCCTGAATTACATCTGTCTGTCATAAGAATGAGCAAGGAGGAAAAAAAAATTGCACTTACTAAGGTGGCCGACAGGGCCAAAGTGCATTCAGTAGCTGGCAGTCATTTCATGGCTGCAGTACTGAGGCAGATTTACTTAAATGACGTAAGTGGCTTTGTGCCAGCTTTTCCTTTTTGGTGGCACTCTGGGCTGGCCTCAGTGGGCCCTGCTTAAACTGCTGAGCAGCAGTGCATACTCTAAAATTCCCTTTCTGACCAGGGTTTACCTCAGGGCACCCACAGCCTTGACGCCTGCAGGAGTGTCCTCTTTTTAAGGCGTGCTGATGTTTTGTAATAATAACGCTGCAACACATCACATCTAATTACACAATTAATGACAGTGTGCCCAGTTTCAATTACAGATCACAGATATTTTCCAACCCCTGAATTTTCATAACAAAAATAACACTGCATATTATCATTTCAATTGAAATGTGGGACGCATAATGCGTTCACATTCCCACGAGATATTTCACAGACTCTTATTGCAAAGGAAACAGAAAATACATCTCTAAACAACACAGAGGGTTTATTTCTAACATGAAATTTCCTACACAAACAAACAAGTGACAAATTAAAGGAAGGACAAACACCAAGTCTTCAGCCACCACATGCCTCCAGAACAGCTTCAATAGTCCTTGACATTGATTCTACACTCTGTGAACTCTACTGGAAGGATGAACACCAGTTTTCCAAAAGATTTTTCTTCATTTGATGTTAAAAATCTCCCATAGTTCTTCAACAGACTGATGACTGATTCTTTAATGCAGATGTTTAAAATAATAACAGGAGCTAATGCCAATATTTTTTTCCTGTTTAGTTTTTGTATGTAGTTACATATTACTTCTTTGCTCAAAGAAGGAAATAAATCTTTACTGCAGAAAGAAAATGAATCATCTGTTTTAAAGACTTTCCACCCTTTGTTACATCTTTAGATGAGCAGAAACAGAATAAGACAAATTTATTTAAAAAAATTAATATAACAACATTCAACACAATGGATACAAACTGGTCACTATATTAGTGAATATTCAATGACAGACCTCTACATCAATATGTAGTCGATAAGTAGCTGCATTTGTGTATGATCCGAGTAAATTTCCTGGTCCTCAAAGAAGAGACTGTAAAATTCAAGATTGATACCAATGTTGAAAATACCAACTTGGTCACTGTTATTTTCTTTTTGTTCATTTTGTTGTTGTTTTTTCTCCCTTTTGCACAAGGTAAGCAAAGACATCTTCATTATAAAAAAATGACTGAACTCTTTTGAAGCACTGAAGACCTCTATCACAGTGTTTTTGAATGTGAACAAATTCAATCACACAAATTTACTTAAAAATGAATACAACACAAAAGATAAAGATTAACTACTATCATCTGTGAAATATCAAGTTATTTACCAAAAGCTGTTGTCAGTCCACAAGGCCAATAAATCAATAAATCTACGTGTCGCTACATCAAACCATTCACTGAACCCGTATTCCCCATTTGTGGGCAATTGTCATTGTAAAATTGACCACTCCCATCTGATTTGTCCTTTCATTTGTCATCCGTCTATACAAATTCCATTCTAGAATACATACATAAAGATATTCACTATTCACTTCATCTGAGAACAAGAGTGAAAGGTCAATGAAAACACAATGACAAAAAAGTTCATGACTAGATTAATTTATAAATGCATCCTTTTCATCTGCATCTTCAATATAACAAGGCAACAACATTCTGTGGTGTTGTCACCAATGCATTTTATCAAGAAAACAAACATGTCATGTGCAGTGTATGTCAAAATATGCATTAAATTCAATCAAAACTCACTTAGCTGTAATTTAAAAGGCAGACACATACAGTCAAAATGCACCATGCATGCACTGTAAGACACAAACATTAAAAATGATGAAATGAGAATCAAGTTACCCTGAAAAAACACACAGATCCTTCTGTTCAGCTCTTCATTCAGCTGCATCATTTTTGCTTCTACCACATATACTACTTTATGCAGAAAAAAGCAAAACAATATAGCTACAAAGGTTACTCTAAAATCTAAAATTGAATATGAGTAAATAACAGATACGTTTGCCACACAAGACCTTCACACAGGTGACTGAAATAAATACTGTAAAAAACAAAAGCAAAGCTAATTATCAGACCTGTTGTCTTACAGAGCACAGGTTGACAAAGCTCTGAGCCAAATATTGTTTTCTGGATGTCAACAACCCTTAAAACAAGTTCAAGTAACTGGAGAGGAGAAAGAGTTTCGCTATGATCCACGACAAACACTCAAAGCTTCACAAAGCACATTATTGTGTCCACACTTCACACTGGAGAAATCACATTGTCAGGAGTCCTGCCCCAAATCCTCAACAAGGCAACGTGATAAAATAAAACCTGATATAACAATGCATTAAAGCTCAGTGTTACCTATGAGACAGGATATCCACCACAGCGTGGGCTTCAAGATGAGATATTTATCAGCATCAGCTGTGTAGATCATGTTCTATATTTTAAGTTTATTATTCAAGACAGTGTTCATAGCTATTACTTTTTCCACAACTAATTTTATCATGTATCTGCTACAGAAAAAATAACTATAAGGAAAATGACGAAAAGACAATCACAGCTGCGAGACTCAGCATAGTGACATTATGCAAAACACACCACAGTTTACACTGAATAGTGTTTCATCAAAAAGCTTCCAACCTTCTAAAGGGAGCTTAACTGTTTCAAAAGTAGAGTCAAACAAAGACAGCATCCTATTCTTGCAGGCAGGCTTGTGTCCAATAGGTCCACTGATTCCATAAGCTAAAAACAAAGCCTCCATTTCTTCCCGTTGCTTTTTTTTTTTCCTAGCAAGCAGCTTCACTGTCTGAGATGACGCCTGACTGAATTCAAACTATTTTAGGAGATCCTTTGAGCCATATCAGAATAATTAAGGGAAAACATTTGCATGTTATACCTGTATTATTGATGAACCTACTATTAAATGAAACAGGAGATTTTACATTGTGATACAAAGAGGTGAGAAGTTGTCACTGATGCTGCAGATGCAGAAAATGATGGAAAGATGATTTTAAACTTAATGTATGAGAGACAAGCTTAATAAACGATACAGCTCAGAAAAATAATGAAATGAGCTCAGGAGGCAATAACAATTAAAATGCTCCACTGACATAAAAGAAGATAAAACATTTTGACTGGGGCATATTTGAGCTAAGTAAACTATAGCTTGTTTGTTTAGAGAAAACCAAATCTGACACCTTACAAAAGCAACTACCTCAGTTAAGCATCAGCATTAAAAACAGTGACGACCCAAAGCCAAAGTCTGGCACAAAAGGGGATCCTTTCAGTGTTTGGTGCAACATGTATGACACCCACTTTTCCAGTTAATTTACTGTAGCCAAATAGAGTATGTGCCCTTATTCTCTTCCTCTCATCTGCTGTGGATTTCCCAGCGTTACGGGGGTGAAATCATTGCAAGGAAACGCAGTAAAAGTTTGTGACACAGGGATGGCCGCCACAGCTGCTCTGTGATTAGGAGACTTCAGATTTAGCTGAGCAGGCATTTCCCAAACCAGAGGAAGGAAAGGACAACAATGAAGCAAACTCTAAATAAAAAGCTACGCTGGGAAAATTAAGCAGGCATACACCTGTAGGAGCTGGCACAGGATCGGTTCCAGTTCATATTAAAAGATGATAATGGTTTTAACAAGGAAGAAATCGCGAACATCAATTTAAGCTACTTTTAGCTGATCGATAACCACTGATTTTAGCTAACAGTGCACGCGCCCCTTTAACATTACTTTTACAAGCTCGAGGCCACATGAAAATACATTAAAGTGCATTTTACTACAATGTTTGTATCATTTATGCAGTTTTAGTACACGTTTAGTCAGTGTGAGTAGCTTTAAACCCACCCGATGAGTTTGGCTAACCTTTCACTCCGGTTCAATCGGTTTTGTTTGAGTTACAGTAACAACATGGAGCTCACAGCAAGCAAAAACAAGCAAAAATGTCATACTTACACAAAACTTCAGTGTCGGTTGAAAAAGCAAAGCCAAACGCGTTGAAGCAACAAGTCTCTCCACTTGGTTTTCGAGGTCTTCTGAATATGCTCCGGTGAAATCTCCGACAACAACTCCAGGCTGAGCCAACAACTACGGAGAGGAAAACAGCAACGTTTTCAGCCGTCATCTTGTCCAAAATTTGTTATTCGTGCAGTGTGATTTTAGTTCATCCTGAATCCCACAGGGAGTTTCTAAGGATCTGACCCAGGGAATATGGAATCGGGGGGTTTATAGGGGCGTATGATTACGCTTCTTTTCAAAAAAATGTCAAAAATGTCAAAGATTTTCGCTATGTCAAAGGCATAGGGTGTTCAAAGTGAGAGCATCCTGTTGCAACAGCGACCAGAATCGGCCATCTATCTATCTATGTATCAGAGCGATGCAAACAGCCGATCTAACGTTACTTCACACCATGGGAACAAGAATAAACACCTAAATTAAAAAGGCTACTCCGGTTTTACATGATATTTCCCAAGACGTAAACTAAACCTCACGAACAGAAGTCTGCAACTACCATTGAAACTTACCTCGGTATTGATATCTCATATAAAATGCCCCTTTTTTGGTAATGTGATGTTACTGGGTATTTTTCATACAATTTCAAGTTATTCTGGTGTTTCTGGGCCAGCCAGGAAGGTGTAGGTGAATCGCTTCGCGCACTGTCAGAGATGCGAAGAATGCTCGGAATGAGAAGAGGAATGAAATGAACGCAAAGAGCGAGTTTGCGCCGGGGCGGAGCGAGAGGTGGCGTCATCCCGAGCTGAGCCGAGCGGCAGCAGCCTGGCCAGCGAGAGGACAGGGAGGGCTCGCGGACATCCCGGCAGCTGCGGCCTTCACGGACACCACGGAAATCTGGCTTCTCTCACTGCAGTCCCGCCTTTTATAAACTTAGAACAAAATAAACGCATCATGGCGTAGTTGTTGTTTTAGTCATATTTATTAATTGTCCTTAATGTTCTCTTAATGTAGTTTTTGTCATTTTTGTATCATTGTGCCATTCATATCTATTCGTTTTCTTTATTATTTCTTCATCTGCTCATATTTGTTCATTTTTGTCTAGATTTTTTTTATATTTGTTATTTTTCATTTTTATTACATTAGTTTTCTTGATTATGTTGTTCATATTATATTGTTATTTTTTTCTTAACTATTTTGTTACACTTTTTTTTTCCTTCATTGTGAATTTTCTTTATGGTCATGTCACGTGTGCACAGATAAAGTCACGTGTTCTCAGGTAAACTGCAGGTTAGCTTTTAGCTATTAGCTCTTCAACACTGTCACTGAAACAGAATAAAAGCTCTCCATTTAAACGTCACCGCGTGAATAACCATGTGTTTGTACGGTTTTCTTAACCATTTTGTCATTTTTCAGTTATTTTAATAATCTATTGCTCACTCTTAGAATTACAGTGTTCATTTTTCCGTCATATTTCATTGATTACTTTCTCTATTTTTGATTTTTTAAAACTTTTTTTTCTTGATTATTTTGTTGACCAATTTGTCATTCTTGTTCTTTTTTAAATTTTGTAATGTTTATGTTTGTTTATACTGTTCATTTATGGTTACATTCATTATGTATCTATCTTAGTTCATTTTTTATCATATTGTTAATGTATTCTGTTAAATCATTCAATTTCTTGATCATTTTGTTAATTTTTTGTTAATTTAGTTAATGATAATAATTTAGTTCATTTACTGTTTATTTTCTCAGTCATTCTGATAATTTGTTGCTAATTTTCATTGTTATGTAGTTCATTTTTGTTTATTATCTTGTTAATATTTTTTATATTTGTTCATGTTATTGATTTGTTTTCATTCTCTTAATTATTTAGTTAATTTATTTTCCACTTTTGCTCACTTTTGTTCATTTTCTGAATTTCCTGTTAATTTTCTCAAATATATTGTTCATTTTGCTCATTTTCTTAACCCTGCTGTTTATTATTTTGACTGGTGTCTCAATTTGTTTAACTTCTGTTAATTTTTTTGATCATATTATTCATGTTGTTCATTTTCTTGTTAATGTTTTTCCATCTTTGTCCATTTTCTTCATTACTTTGTTCATTTGGGGCAACAGTAGCATATTGGATAAATTATGTAGGTCTGACACAATAAGACAGAGTCTCTATTGTAATGTATAAAGTTTTATTTGTTTCATTAAAGATCAATTATTTGGTTAAAATCATGCAGCATGTACAGTATTGTAGATTATTAGCATGTTGATTTGTGGGAATCCACAGGTTCTAGAAAGGGTAGCATTTATAGAATGGGGGAGCTGACTTTTTTTAAAACTTGGTCATAAATTGCTATAAATTTGTATAGTAATTTTTGACAGAAATTACAGAGATGAAGTTTTGTGAATAATCATATGTATTATTTGTCACATTTAGTTGATGTTAAGTTACAAATGAACTTAACATCAACTAAACATAGTGAGAGCAGGGAGCAAGTGGAGGAAAATCTAGAGAGGTAGAGGTTTGCCCTGAAAAGGAGAGGAATAAAGGTTAGCCGCGGTAAGACAGAATACATGTGTGTGAATGAAAGAGACCCAAGAGGAACAGTGGGGTCACAGGGAGTAGAAATAAAGAAGGTGGAGGGTTTTTCCTAAGCTTTTTTCCTAGGCTTTTAAGCCTAGACTTCACAGTAGTAATGTGGACAAGTGTGTGTCGGGCAGTCAGTCAGTGAGTGAGTCACTCAGTCAGCAAAGAACAGCAGGAGCAGTACCACTGGAAAGTATGGGTGCAGTGTTGCGCGGTAAAGCCTAATAAGAACAAGAACTGGAGTGTAGGGAAAGCTAGTGCTAGTCGCTAGCTTATTGACATGGTTAAACTTCACCAAGTAGTGATAAACAAAGTCATATTACGGTGTTAGTGTAAACACTTACCCGCTACTGCAGTCAAGCGTATCTCAGGTAAAACTATGCCCATATTGAATAAATAGACGATATAAAGGTCTGACTCCACCGGCAACTATATATACCATAGCGAAATGTCAAACAAATCTCTGTCTGTATCTAAAGCCTAGGTTTGGTGGCCTGCCCTAGGGCCACTGCTGCTTGGAAGTACTTGGGCTCTTCAGTCCACAGCAATGGAGAATGCAGAAAAGAGGTGAAGAAGCACGTGCAGGTAGGTTAGAATGGTAGGAGAAAAGTGTCAGGTGTGATGTGTGATAAAAGCTTAATGGCAAGAATGAAAAGGAAAAGGCGTGCGGTTTTCCTTCTGTCGACTGGACTGGAAGTTTGGTTTGAAGACGTTTCGCTACCTAGCCGGGAATCTACCCAGATGCATTTGCGAAAACAAATTTACATTTGTGAAAACAAATTTACATTTGTTCTCACAAATGTAAATTTGTTTTCACAAATGAAAATTTGTTTTCACAAATGAAAATTTGTTTTCTGAAATGTAAATTTGTTTTTGCAAATGTTAATTTGGTTTCGCAAATGTTAATTTGTTTTCCAAAATTTAAATTTGTTTTCTGAAATGTTAATTTGTTTTCTGAAATGTAAATTTGTCTTCAGCTTTGTAAAAGTGTTTTTCAATATGTAATGTTGCATTGCACTTCTCAGCCACTGTAGCTCTGAGACAGTGGCCTTGTTTAAAAGGGTAAATGTGAAATTCTACTAAGCACAAACTTAACCCGCTACTGATATTTGAGAAATATCTTACCCACTACTGACATTTGAGAAAAGTTACTCACCAACTACCGGCAGGTTGGCTACAGAAAATAACCCATCTCAAAAAGTTCACAGAGCCATGGATGAGTGTGGGATGAGACACAGACATGAGGTTTGACCCCTCACACTTTTTTCTCATGCTATGATGAATTTTAATGGCCCTTGTGGTGCAGTGCCTTAAGAGAAGAAAATCACTACGAACGCTAGATGTGGGAATAATAAATGTATAATTTAAATTAAAATCAAAAAGCTTCAAAAAAGGAATAAATTAAACAGGTATGAAATGGTCTATTAACGTAGTGTTATTTTATTGCTGTTTACCATTTCACATAATGTCTGAGGCAGATGAGGTGGGTGGCTACTATTTGATAGATATATTTTGTTATTTTGATATGATTTATAATTATAATTCTTTTGTTACAAGAAAGAGAGAGAACAAGAAAATAATGAAAGGAAAAGACAGAAGAACTTTTTTCCCAAACAAGTCAAGATGCCTTCAAGTAACTAGAGGTGCAGACTTACAGATAATTTTACTGTGTATCTATGCACTATGTATTTGTACTGATTCACAGAATTGATGAGGGTAAGTAATCTACTACTGTAGTGATCAGCACTCCTTCAAATTGAGGGGAGGCGCTAATCAGTGAGATCACCTGGTTTAGTGACTGGTTGAAGAGAAAACCTGCAGGGTCTCAGCCCTCTATGGCACGAGTTTGACACCTGTGGCCTAAAGGAAGACCAAAGAGGAGATTTATGGATGTGGTGAAAGAGGACATGAATTAGTTCATGTGAGAGAGGAAGATGCAGGATAGGTTGAGATGGAGGCAGATTATTCGCTGTGGCGACCTCTGTAGGGAACAGCCGAATGGACAAGAAGAAGAAAAGGTGATGTTATGTTCAACAAGGTGATGTTATGTTCCCTACAAACCAATCAGAACTCTCCGCTCTCAGAGTGCAGGTCTACTTGTGGTTCCTAGAATCTCTAGAACT
>JAQQAE010002125.1:0-23099 GCA_029823295.1 Pseudamia nigra
TACCTGCTGCTCTGTATGTGGCTTTAATCAAACAAAAGTTACAAGAGCCAGAGAAGAAAAACAGAAGAAAAGTACAGTAGACTTCGTGAAGACAGACAGGATGAAGATGAAAATGAGAGGAAGTGGAAACGCTCCCAAAGCGAGCTGAGTCGAGCCGAGCCGAGCCGAGTAGGTACTAGTGGAAAAGCGCCATAAGTGTTGGCTTAAAGGTGACCAGGCTTTTGCTGTTGCAGCTCCTAAACTGTGGAACACCTTGCCTTTGCACATCTGACAGAGCTCTTCCTTATCTGTTTTAAATTTTTGCTTTAGACCCATTTTTTTCTTTTTGGCCTTTGGTTCTACTTAGGATATCAGTTGTACTGATTTTAATGATTTTATTTAAAAGGGTATTACATCTATTTGTTTGCTTTTATCTGTACATTTTATGTGTCATTCCTTTAACCGTTTTTCTTGATTTTAGCACCATGTCAGAGGTTGATTTTTGAGTGACTTGATCTTTATTGATTGTATTGATTTTATTGTTAATTTTATTGGTTTTAACTATTTAGCTTGTTTTGATATTTTATGTTCTGTATTGTGTGAGCTGTATATTTTATTTCTCTGTATAGCACTCTGGTCTGGTCGGTTGTTTAAAGTGCTTTATAAATAAAGTTGGATTGGATTGGATTTAATTTTTTTATTTAGCTGGTTTAGGTAGCAGGGATGTAAATATACCAAAGTTAGGCAGAGAACTATTTTTCATCTGTAGTCCCCGGACAGATTTTCCTAGTCATCCTAAAAGTAAAATACAATGTTAAAATACAATGTCAGTACACATCTAATTGAAAGTTAACAGAATTTACAACAGGAACACAAAGAATTAACATTCAAGTGAAAACTGGACGGCACGTAATTGACGTAATAAGGCAAAACAGCACTGAGACATGATGTTTAGTGCAGGGGTTGAAGGTCCTGGGTTCAATCCTAACACCAGGTGGTGGGGCCTTTCTGTGTGGAGTTTGCATGTTCTCCCTGTATCTTTGTGGGTTCTCTCCGGGTACTCCGGCTTCCTCCCACAACCAAAAACATGCACTAGGGATTAAGTGAATTGGTGAATTGTCCATAGGCATGAATCAAAGGGTAGAAAATGGATGGATAGATGATGTGATGCTAGCAGCATGTTAACACCAACTTGGTTATGTCATTCTTTGTTATCTTTGTTCTTTGTTGTTATTCTTTGTTATCTTTTTTCATTGAATATTTTGATGGTTCCTTGAATATTGGTTTCCTTGACTATATTGATGGTTTTTGTTCAATTTATTAATTATTTTGTCCATTTTGCTCATTTGTGTTAATTTTGGTTCATTTCCCAGATTATTTATGTTGATTTTTGTATGTCATTTTTTTGATTGATTGATTGATACTTTATCGATCCCACAAAAAAGGGGAAATTCACAAATGGCAGTGAACTGAGCTCACACCTTGCAGTTGGGGGAACAAAAGGGGGGAGCACAATAGGGAAAGAGAGTAAAAAAAGCACAGTTTCCAGAATTAGGCTCCATAGGAAGCAAAATTATGGTCACGTACAAGAAAACCTCACACATGCACAATTAGCAGACAAGTTACTTACACATTACATAGACAAAGCAAGGTCAGAGAGAGTTTCGGTGTGTATGCATTGTGTCGTATCAGTTCTGATAGGGAAGGTCAAGAATCCTTTCTCAGTGCTTATTGTGCAGGTGTTAGGTTCCATGATGGTTACCGTGGCGACATGTATCCGTAGAAAAGTTCAACTTGACATCAGTCAAGAATCCTTCCTCAAGGCACCTAGTCAGATGTCAAGTTCCATGATGCCCCACCCTGGCAGCAAGCATGTCCATTAGAAAGTTCAGCTCGCCCCCTTATCAGAGTGTTGATGAAAAGCGGGGGGAGGGTAATTAAGCAGAGCCTATTCTCCAAGCAGCGTCTTCTCCAAGGAGGGATTACACAAAGCCTGTGAAGGCCATGAGAGGGAGCCGAAACAGAAGCAAGACAAGACAGTCACACTTTCAGAGGCAGAAAGAATTTAACTCCTCATTGCCCAATTTTATATTTCCTTTTTTTACCAGACCCCAAAAGGTACATCCTATGAAGAGACCCCAGCACTCCTGTGATGTAACCCACTCTTCGATTTAACTCAGAAATCGTCCGTGTTGTGCTGCCGTTGCTCTTCCCACCTGCTTGATTTGGAGACAAAAGCTTTGCTGGGCTTTACAGCTTTCTCCATTGCTCTTCAAAATAACAGAAAAAACACCCAAGCCAATCAGCAGAAATCCTGTTATCATTGTTCCGAAAACAGTGGTGCTCCGCTTAACATATTTAATCCGTTCTGGCGTCACATTCTGTGAGTGAATCATTTATTAACTGGAGCGACTTTTTCCATAGGAAAACATGTAAAATCAATTAATCCGTTCTGGACCCATGACAAACTCCCATACAAAGTATGTATTACACACCCGTACGTGCACATTTATTCATTATTATTATTTGAAAAGGAAGTTATGTTAGTTATTTGAAACGGAATGAATGACATTAGTTCTAAAAAGGATTTAGAATGTATTCTTACCTTGGCTTATGACTTGGTAGTGTGTCAGTGGACACTGCACACATCCATAACTGTAACCACAGCTCCAGACACCGGAGCTGCCGGGTCTAAGCACAGCTCCAGCGTGTTTACGGCTACTGTTGATAGCTATGGCTAACAACATAGCCAGGTCCGGAGTGGAGTTAGCTTACGATGGCAGAGGCTAGGACACACAGGACCACACTGTTGGGTTCTGCATTGAGGAGTTGAGCTGATTCACAGATGCCGATAGTGAGGCAGTCTCGTTTCTGAGTCATGTCTTGTTTCACAGCCGGCTAGCTGGCTGTGAAAAAAAAAATAGCTGCAAGCGCTAGCACTCTCAGTTCCAGGTGAGCATGCTCTCACTTCCGGGTCCTTCTCATCGAGACCCAGAAGTGACGCACAAATGACCTGGGCGTAGACACGTCTATCATCTTTCATTGAGCAAATATTTTTGTTATCCGGTTCAAATTTTTTGCTGATTTTTTCTTTGGTATCCAAATTTTTCATTATCGGAAGTGTTTGTTAAATGGACTACCACTGTAGATAAATATCCATCACATCCTCAGTGAACAGCGCCTCCAAAAAACACATAAGTCCCCATGCGTCCACGGATCCTCACATGTCCAGCAGCCACTGTCCTCAGAAGACTCACGAGTTCTCTTCGACCCGTCCTCCTGCATGTCAATTTCATTGAGGCCCAGCTGGTCAATTCCATGTTGCTTTGGGTTTTTAGGGGGAGACTCCAGCAGAGAATGAGCAGAAAAAAAAACACAGAAAAGACGTAGTAAGCAGGGAAACGGGGACGGGAGCAGATAGAAATGTGTCCGCTCTCTCTGAAAGCTGGAAGAGAAAAAATGATGTGCACGTTTTGTCAAGGCATCAGAAAATGATTAGCTTAAAAGCTGAGCAATGCATCAACTTGACATTTTTGGTGAAGTAGAACAAAATAGCAAGTTCCTAGCTCCCTAGTTGCCACCGCTACGACTGTTTGTGCTGTTCATACAGAGTTTGTGCACCTATGAGGTCATAAGGTGTGTTGACTGGCAGGTGACCTGTTTAATCATTTAGAGTGGTCTGCCACAAACAATTGCTGACTAGCTTATTTCCCAACATAACAGATTGCATCTTTAAGTGTATTATTTTTGTACCATCAATTCATGACAAATAATGACAAACTTATATGACTTTGATTAAGAATCATCTTTTATTCACACATACAAACTAAAACAAGACACCTCACTATTTTTTTCCTCATATATGCAGTAGTGTATAACATCACATTATTGTCTCATTTTGTCTTTTAAAATATTTAAAAGGCCATAAAGAAATCTACCTTGTCAATTCCTGTTAGAAAATAGAAATTAAACACTGACTGTGTGTACCGGTACAGTTAATTCAAATACAATCCATCCACTAAGAAGCTTTTATTTCATCATAAAATATTCATTATCCTCTCTGATTTTTAATGGCACATTTGAAGATGAACTGGTATTAATGGACCATTTTTCACATTTCTTGTTAATATCGGTGCAGGATTTTGTCTGAGATTTTTAGCACATTATTACTTCTGCTTTTGGTCTTTGGGTCAGACCCAGAAACAGTGGAATATTTGTAATTTAGTTTGTAATTTGTGGATTATCATGTAGAGTTTATTATTTTTTGCAAAATGTGTAAAAATAATAAACAAAATTAACAAAAATAAAACATGATATTGACGAAAATGGCAATGTAATCTACAAAATGAATGAAATGAACAAAATATCAAGGAAATGTACAAAAAGTGATCAAAACAATGAATCAAATGAACAAAAATGAATTTAATTATTGAGAAAATGAAAAAAATGAACCCAGCGGTGACCAAACAGTCATTATTTCTGCAAAGCAGGGTATTTTAATGGATACAAAAGTTACATATACTCATTTAATTATAATCGATAATAAACAAAATCCACAAAAAGCCACAAAATGAACAAAAAGGAGCAAAAATAATAAATAAAATGAATGGAGATGAACAAAATAACCAATGAACTTGACAAAAAGGAACAAAATTATAAACAAAATGAACAATATAATCAACAAAATGAACAAAAATGAAGTAATGAAACAAAATAATGAAGTAAAAGAACAAATAAACAATGTAAATATAATAAACAAATGCTGACAAAACTGACAAATATAGAACACAGTTGAGAAAATGAACCCAACGTTGACCAAAAATGTCATAATTAATGTAAAGCAGGGTTTTTTACGTATCACTTAGAAAAGTCCAGTGACAGTGAGTGGAGTGTGCATCGTCCCTGTTTGTCATGTGTGGCACACCGCCCCCTGTGGTGCACTCCAAACTCAGATTGAGATTGTGACTTGGCAGCAAGATCCTCTCTTTGCCCTGAGGCTTACACATTTGTACACTCATTTATTTATCGGTTTATTTGAATAGCTTTTGCTATTGTGAACTTTGGATACGTTTGTATTTTCATTTTGCCTCGCTGCGGTACAGTCCAGAGTGATATTTTTTTTCCGTCTGGCAGCGGCCTGTCCTGTGACAGCTCCCCATGCTTTACAGTGCGGAGTTTAAATTATCATTACAATATGTTACGCAAAAGAATCCCCTCTCATAATAGCTGGGTCAGGAATTAAATTAGTGTGAAAACTTGACAAGCCTCTTCCGCCTCGTTGTAAATTTGTGAGGTCTTAATCAGCTGCAGATGTCCACGTTTGTGTCCTTTCTTCTTTATCAAGGACTTATTGCTTTCTAAATAATTGCTTTCTTTATGTATATGTGAACCCTGCCTGCTTGACCTGCGTTCAATTTCTTTAATTCAAGCAAATATATTAGACATATTTACCATATTATGTGTGTTTTGAAGTTTCAATTTTGTTGATATAGATTTATGAAGTGTCGGCAGCTGAGGTCACTGCCCTATTAGAGATTTATGAAATTCCCATGAGGCACTGTTATTCAAGCTCAATAAATCATGCCATTTTTATTATATGTACCGCAGAGATGCCTGATCAAATGCATCTTTTGTTTCCCAAGTCGAGAGCTATATGCAGATTCCCCATTGTGTGCGATTTCCAGGTCATCTGCTTGGAACGTATTACATTTGTCACCACTGAGTCAAACAAGCCATTATTGCTTTGACTCATTTGATTTCAAAGCATTTATGTTTCTGAATGTTTTGAAACGTTGGTAGGTCGCTGAGAAGTCCCTAATGATGCAGCTTCTGTAAACCTCACAGCCCCTTAAGCCTTTTTCTTTTAAATGTTAATGCTGGAGAACTGAATCATTCTAAATACAGCGTCGGCCAAACATATCGCTGGCAGTTTTCCTGAAGTCCACGAAAAGGAAGATCAGACTGTGCAGAGGAGCTTTACATGTCTCCAGTAAAGTTATATGAAGTGGAAAGGAGTGAAGGCGCGAGGTTCAGGTTGCACAAGAGCTGGGTGGAAAAATAATGATCATGTTAAATGTCAAATTATTTTATTCACGGTCAAAAGGAGACTTTTGGTCCTGAAAATGAAAAAGAAAAAAACTAGAAAAGGCACAAAAACATGTTTTAAAAATCTAAAAGACAAACACAGTCTAAAAGATGCAAAAGACAAAAAATATGTAACAAAGCAGAACAATGAAAAATAAATAGGCTTAAGAGATGCAAAAACATAAAAGATGCAAAATGATGAAATGGCATAAAGCACAAAATAACAAAAACAACATGAAAGATGCAAAAATAAACATAACAATATACATAAAGTAAATAGACAGTATCGACTCAAAAGATGCGAAAAAAGAGAAAAACAGAAAAAAGATGTAAAGGATGCACAAAAATTAAAATGATGTAAAGGGCAAAAAATACAAAGCCATCACTGGCTTTCAGAATGTTAACTTATAATATTAAATCAAATTCAGTGGATTACATGTATCACTGATATTCAATAGTTAATCCAACTAACAGCCTACAACTACACACTGTATTATCAACTAAAGTGCAAATCCTTGTTCTAGTATTATTACCAGACTCAGACTCAAAATAATGCTGTCTTATAATCTTCACATATAGCATCAACTGAATTCTTTACAGCTCTGTTTTACCAAGAAAACCAACATAGTAAAACCACAAACCACCTGCACCTTTGGTTAGAGACGGCAACATCAGTAACCAAATGCACACTGTGAATTATCTAAACAAGGTCAGAACTGCCACAGTTTAGTCTGAATCTTCTGTAAGTAAACGGCAAAACACTTCAAATAAAAGTCGACTTATCAAACACGATAAACATCATAAGCTTTACAATCAAACTTCAAAACACCAAACATTTTTGTACTTTAGAGCTGTATCCAGTGGGAAAAGCAACAGAAACTTTTAACTTTCACATTCACCCATAAGTCATTTTTTGCCACTGCCTCTTGTGGTCACAGAGTTGAGGCTACATGGCTCACTGCTGCCTCTAATGGTCAGAGTCGAAGCTGCAGGACTTACTACTGCCTCTAGTTTTCATAAAGTGGAGGCTACATGACTCACTACTTGCTCTAGTGGTTACAGAGTGGCGCTTACATGACTCACTACTCCTCCTAGAGGTCATAAAGTGGAGGTACATGACTCACTGCTGCCTCTAGTGGTCCAAGAGCAAAAGTTCCATGACTTTCTACTGCCTCTAGTGGTCACAGAAAGGAAGCGACAGCCTGTCACTGTAAAAAAAACAACAAAAAAAAAAACCAACAAAAACAATGCATTTATTTCTTACACAATATAACATGTTTGGCACAGCATCAGAGGTCTTTTTCAATGTCCTCTAATGATAATTTTAGGTTCTTTTTGAATATTCTACAGTAGAAATACCAGATATAGCTCCTTTAAAAAATGAATGAAATGTGACTTTTTAATGTTACAATGACAAAAGAAAGAAAAATCTTTAAAATGACAAACCATCATCCCTAAATATCACAATATAAAACCTACATATCAGTTTAATTATTCATGAATGGCCCATCTGTAGGTTTTAGTCTAGGTTTTAGGTGAAGTGGGCTGTGAGGTTCAAAGCATGTGGATCAGTTTTTTTATCACTTGCCCAGGCTTTTAATGCAGGCTCCTTGGATTGGAAGTGGTGGGTGTAAGTGTTGTGTTCTGGTGGGCAGAGACAGTTAATGTCCCAGATCTACAGTATTGAATAAAGTCATATTGTGAAGTGTGTGGGCTGATATGCTTGGCAGTCAACCCTGACAAGTAGATTAGCTCTTACTGGGCCACCTCTGAATGGCATACGCACGACTCAAGCGTTTCCAGTCACAACGCTTCATATCAAACATCTAACGCCCAGCAACACAGATGAAAGCACATCAAAACATGAAAAAAACTGCTCTATGTTATGTGGCTTCTCCACAGCTGCAATGGTTAACAGGAGTCAAAAATTGGCATGTCTAAAAAGTGGGATAATGATTATAAATGTGACAGGCTGAAAACTAATTACAATTGTCTCACTGTGTTTTCCAATAATGCCTCTAACATTTCTATAAAACTCATTTAAATCTTCCACAAGTCCAAAATTCAGTCTTGCTCTAAAGCCATTTGGCACATTTTTCTTCAGTTTACATTTAGAGAGGATTAGCTGAAGAGCTGAAAATAATCATGCCAGATGTCTGCTACAGCGAGAAAACTGCCTCCCCGGTGGGCACTTGATTTTATTGAGTTTTTATCAATCTTAAATGAACACACTCTGGGATCCTCATGATGCATGGCCTCATGTTGTGAAGTCATGTACATAAACTGACTATCATGTCATGTTTTACAATAACAGTAAAACACACACACATAAGCATGCCCTTCCCTCATGTGAATGTATGAGGAGGAGTTCAAACAGCCAGGAACAGCCTGTTTATAGCCAAGTTAAACAGACAACACATAGCTTAACTGGGCAGACTGGTGGAACAAACAGCATTATAAATAAGCCAAATTCAATGACAGGTTTAAACGCTAAACCACATCTGTACACTTTATAAAAACCATGGTAAATGTCACTGTCTTTAAAAAATGTCTGAAAATTCAGCTGTCAGTCACACTGACTCATGCAAATGGAATTAACAATTACAAGTCTTCTTTGTGATTCGTCTCTTCGCTGTTGTACAGAATCAAGAGTGGAGATTTTTTAAAATAAATCACAGTTACAGTCGACGACATTTACTGTGGCTCATTCTTCAAGGGGTTATATGTAGGACCGATAGTCAGCATTTAATCCAACAGCAGGTGCAGTCTCAAATCACAAACCACTCACAGCGACCATATCACCACCGAATTAATGCTCTGACTATCCAGAGTAGGAATCTGGATGTTTACATAGCCAATGTCAGTGTTATAGTTTCGTCAAGATTTGTCTTCACACACAAACTCAATCTGTCAAAATAACACAGTGTCTTCTAATCAGCACACACTGTTTCAGTCTATGGTTTATATTATACTCTAGCTCTATTAGACTAGTTTGTACCAACAGTAAAACCACAAATCACCTGTTTATACACATGGTTTCAGTTGTCAATAGCTGAATTCATTTTGATCAATGGGCAGTGACAGGGGCTCTTTGTTTGGCAATGCTTGGTGAAGTTCTATTTCATTGCTATGCTAGCAGCTAGTATTAGCTTTCCCACAAGACCCTTGACATGCTGCATGCCAGTAGCTGCTGCCATTCACGCAAAAATTGTTCCATCCTGTTTTTGGTTCCAAAATGTCATCCAGGAAGTGATAACCCGATTGGCCTCAAAATGGCCCTTCAGAAACCACTAATATCCACCAATATATAGTCTATGGTTTTGATTCATTGCTAATTATACTTATAGCAATAGATATATACAGTGATACCCCATCATATGAGTTTAATCTGTTCCAGCGTCATGCTCGTGACACAAAAAACTCATGAGACAGGACCGGAATACATGAAAAACCAATAAATCCATTCTGAGACCCACAAAAACTCCCACATAAAGTATGTATTACACACCTGTACATGCACATTTATTCATTATTATTATTATTTGAAATGGAAGTTATGTTAATTATCTGAAAAGGAATGCATGAAAATTGTTCTAAAAACGATTTATGAGTGATTTATCTTGGAGACAGAGAATGCTGCAGGCAAAAGAGGCCGATCGGAACTAGCCGCCAGGTGTAGGCACATCGACTGTATGGTATTCCTTTGCTAAGTCGGTCACTCGTGTTTTAGGTCCCATGATGAAAAAACATAGAACTAAGCACTATTTCAGGTGGAAAAAAGGCACAAATATGAAGCACAACATAGCCGGTTGTGAGCAGCCAGTTCTGAGCCCTGCGGAGCACCACAGAGTACCGCGAAGTACCACTGACTACCGCAAAGTACCACAGACTACCACAGAGTACTACAGACTACTGCAGAGTACCGTGGAGTGCAAGAGCGCACAAGCGTGCTCTCAGGACCTATTTAGCTTGTAACCCGAGGTTTTTCTTGTGAGCCGGTGCAAAATTTTGCCAGACGTCTTACTCGTATCACGAAAAAGTCATACAGTATGTTGATGCACTTGTATGACAAGATACCACTGTACTGTAATGTATTGTGATATATAATGTATCACAATATAATACAATATAAATTGTGACATGTAATGCATTATGATCAGTGTTTTTGTGTTAGCTCTAAATAATGATAAGACTTAATTTCTTCATTTTCCTCATGATAGTTTTTTTATAGCATTAAATCAGACTAAATAAATTGATAAAATGTTATTAAAAAACACTCAATCAGAAAATTTAAATTTTTTTTACATCTTTTTTTAATCTTACATATTTTTGCATTATTCACATTGTTTTGTCTTTTTGCAGTTTTTTGACAGCTTCTCATCTTTAAAGGTTCTCTCTGTGATGTTGGGAATCTCGCTCGTAGCTCATGGTTTGCAGTGGTCCACTATAAAGGATTAGACAGGCGACCTGCCAATCAACACAGCTTACAACCTAGTAGGTGCACAAGGTCATGCACCCATTTGCAGCGTTGAAGATAGTTGTAGCTGTAGCTGCTATGGAGCTACGTAGCATCTGTAGCTTATATAACCACAGGATGACCAAGGAGAGTCTGCATTTCAGATTCCTTCAATATCTGGTACAGGTAAGAAAGTAAGTAAACAATAAGCAGGCATACCGTATTTTCCGGATTAAAAGTCGCGTTTTTTTGCAAAGTCTGGCGAGGAAGCAACAAATACATCGGAGCGATTTGTATTTTGAATAAATTCGACTACAGGGTGTTTGTCATACTGACAGCCGCCAGAGGAGACGAGCCGCACTATGCGTCTGACACGCGTTCCCCGAACAAATGTGACCTGTTCTGCAGAGCGACTAATACATGTTTTTTTCTTCTTCATTATGCATTTTTTGGCTCGTGCAACTAACATACCGGCGCGACATATCACCCAGAAAATACGGTACTAGCTCAACAACTGTGGAAGTTGTGTTGACTGGCAGGTTGCTTTTCCAATCGCGGTCTGCCACAAATGACCGGCTACTAGCTAGTGTCTCAAAATTGTAGAGTGTACCTTTAAGGTCTTAGTTTTACCATATTTTCCGCACTATAAGGCGCATCGGATTTTTTTTTTTAAATTAAAAATGTGATATTTTTGGAGGGTGCGCCTTATAATCTAGATATAGAAAATACGGTAGTTTTGTTCAGCTCTTTTGCATCTTCTGCATAATTTTCATCTCTGCATTTTTTATGTAATTTCATGCCTTTTTCCATCTTTTATGTTGTGTTGTTTTTTTGAATTACGTTTATGTTATTTTCATGTTTTTACACCTTTTATATTGATTTGATGTTTTTGCTTCTTTTAAATCATATTTGATTTTTTTGCATCTTTGATCTTTTTGTATTTTTCTCTCTTCTATTTAAAACAACATAAAACCATAAATAGCTGTCTCTTCAACTTTCCCTCAGGTGCAAAGCTCAGCCTTTAAAAAAATAGGTTGTGAAAGTCAGAGTTTAAAGAATGAAATTAAAATAAATAAAAGGAACAAAATCACTAAATCACAGAGAAAATGTTTGTCTTTTTACATCTTTTACATCTTACATTTTTTACAATGTTTTTTTTTTGCATTTTTAAACTTGTTTGTTGCATATTGTTTTTATATTTTTTTTACATCTTTTACATTTATTTTTGTCTTTGCATCTTTTATGCCATCTATATCATTTTGTCTTTACTCATGTTATCCAATTAGTTCTTCATCTTTTTGCAGGTTTTGCATCATTTTTTCCATTTTTTGTCTTTTTCGCCTTGTTGGATCTTCTACTAATATTTCAACACCACAAATAACCATAATGTTTCTCAAACTTTCCCTCAGGACTAGAACTCCGCCTTTAAGGTTGATCACAGTGGCAATATTCGTGATAATTATCAGTATCGACTGACATTTTTGTCTGTATTTCCCAGCACTAATTACAAAGCAGAAATACTCCTTGTGATGTAGGACCCTCCTTTGAGACTGGGGCAGTGTTTGTTGGATTTGTTTTTTAGCTTTAATGAGCTCCGCTGGAATGCAGTGTCTCCCACATGTCTTGCAGAGGGCGGGGCCATCTTATTGCTGCCACATGTTGGGCTCATAGTGACTCTTCCAGGCTTGTGTGGTCAGCCAGTTCAAAGCGCCCAGGCTCATTTGTTATACAACTTTATGTAACAACGAGCCGATGCTTCAGCGTGTCTGAGGAGGCAACAAAGGAATGCCGCCTGTCTTCTTTGTCCTAACTTGCTCTGCCCAGAAGATCATCTGTTTCTCTAATTAGCATGTTTTGGGGGACAGTATCGGGTATTGTACTTCTCCGCAGAGCTTTATGAGAGTCTGTTCAGCGACTCCGACAGTGTTTGTCGGATGGTTATGGCGAACAGTAGTAGTCGATCACTGTCATTGCCAGAGTGGTGGGCCGTGCCACATATGGCAACAATCTGACATGGTAATCCAGTCTTGAGGTTATGAATGACTAGGTGTGGGCTCATTGGATCAGACCGACTCCATCAATTCTTGTGTTGGCTATTTCTGTGCAGGAGTCAGCGGTGGAGTCCCTGTTGCTTCTTGACAGGATGTCTCTGCAGGAACACAAACTATGGCCTCTCTGAATTCCCCTCATGCAGCGTTACGTATTTAAAAGCTACATGTCAATTCTTGGACTTCCTGTATCTCTGCTGCAATAGTTTGGACGCTGACTGTGTTGGGGAAGTTACTTTTGAAATGTAGTAGGTTACAGATCACTAATTACCCTGTTAAGGAAGCAAGGAGCAGGAAAAAGCTAAGAGCTGGTTAATCATTCTACCTTCCTCCCACACACATTGACAATGAAATGCCTTATGCATTAACTTCTTTAACAAAAACAGACCAATAAATGCCTAAATAAATATGAATCAGTGAACATCAAAATATATGATACAATTCACGATACAATAATATATGATGCTATACAATACAATTAGATATGATACAATAGGACATAAAACAGAGCAATAAATAATAAATAAGTGAATCTGAATTACTGAACAGCAAACTATATGATGCATTACAATACAATGAAGTAAGATATGATATGATACAATATGCTTCATTGTCCTAAAGGGAAGTTTGTTTTGAACCCTCCATACTGCACACACCCCACACATTGCACTGTAATGCAGGTTTTTTGCGAAGTTTGGACTCGAAATTCGGAAGGGACGTGACTTAGGTTTTCTACAGTATTTCATGGGGCCTCGTGGAGATGCTCTGTGGATGCATCTAGAACAACACCAGGAACCTGCCTGGATACGGAGACAGCTCGTTGTGAGTTATCCTACCCTTGATGGTGTTGCACTCAGTTATCCTGGTTAGCTTTGCTGGCCTATGCTACGTTAAAAGAAGGTCTGCCTGATCAGTGAAAAAAGATGCAAAGGCTAATATACTGCATCAAAACCTTTTTAAGTGCTCTATAACATACACGATATGTTCAAATGTCAACCATTTGTAAACACTGTGTAGATTAGTGGAACTGAAAGTGTAATTGAATACCACGTCTTTTTTTTAGCAAAACCTGTAATAGATTACAATTACATTTAATTTGTAGAGGTCTAATGATCATCCAAATCAATGGTTCATTTCAGAGTTTCATTTAAAAAATTACATCAAAAATATTAAATAGCATTGTGAGGGCAGATTATTGTTTAACTTCATATAAACTGAATAAATACAAGTAAATCTTCATATTAACTGTAACATAGACAGACCATAAATTTATTTTAGAGTTCAAAGCTCCTTTTCTTTTGTCATTTAATGATGTCATGCTATTATGTGTAACTAGTTACTCACCACCATGGCTGACTCATCTCTCCTGCTGACTATTTCGTTTTTAACTCCCCTACTTACAGCCTAATCATACTCATGTTCATTGCTTAAAGTGGACTAAATTACAGAGGGTCTTGACCATCCTATACTGCTCACTTACTGCAAATAACCTGTTTTTCCTTTTTTCACACATCAATTCCCCTGGGAGGTTTTCAGCTTCACTAGACTGCCGAGTCTTCAGGGACCAGGTCCACTGCATGTGCTGGCTAGTAGGCCATTTGCAATAATCTCCTTTTTACCGTTTAGAGGCTAATTATGTAACATTACACCTGCCTCCCTGAGCCTTGGCTCTGGCATAGTGCAGAATGAGTCCCCCCCCCCCCCACACACTCATAGGGGTGGTTAGAGTTTCTTAATGAGATTAGCCCAAAGCTGAAATCTGCTTTGTGTCCCTTGCTATATGGCGAGATACTGGATCAGCGGAATCAAAGCTAAGAGGCAGAATCATTGGAAGATGCAGGCAGTCGACCTCGTTTCTGTCTCCCCACCAACCCCCCTGCGTGTGACTTGGACGGGATTCGTCGCTATCACACATGACATTGTGTACAAGCTTTGCATAGGAAATATCTTTGTCTCACTCTGATGTTTGCTTGCTTCGATGTTTTCGTGCTTTTCCTTTATCTTGCTGTCCAGTTTATATTTGCTTTTGGATCAAACTTCTCAATAGTCATTTTCAGAATTGAGGACAGATGGGTTGAATATTTAACAAAATAAAAGACAAGCTTTTCCACCAGTCTGGGATATAAACTTTGCGGTCGCCGTACTACTGCCTTTTTGTTCTTATTAACTCAAAATGCCTTGTATTTTACCACAACTTCTAAGGCCGAGACTTAACTCTTATTTGACAGTGACACCATAATGTGCAAAACTGCGCTATTTAAAGACAAAACTACACCACCCACGGCAGGCCCTCTACAATGGGAGCCTTTCTTCCTCTAATTTATTGGGACCCTAATGTCCTTGTGACTTTCGACTCAGACAAAAGATGAAAAACCAACAATGGAGCGCTCACAGACGAGCACACATGCCCATACTGTACACCCATGAGCTCACGCTTACACCGTCTGCGACATATGCAAGCACGCAAACATCTTCAGTTGAGAATTTCCTGAGTGTAAGTAAATTCTCACTGAAAGCTGCGAGAGATAACATGTAAATATTTTGCCCACTTGCTCAGAATATGATGTTGATTAAGAGAGTAAAGGTTAAGGTTAGGGAAGGGGCAGGGATTATTACTATGGACCGCGTCTAGGGTTACCATAACAGGCTGGCTGCTGGGACCAGTAATAACAACAGAAGTAATAATAATCACAGACTAATTGATTGAACCCCATAGCTTCCTTGCAAGAGTCATATTTGTAAAGCTTTACGTCTCCGCCAGCAGCTAAAGTAATGCATCAGTTTCTACTACAGCTAAATGGAAAATGATGGAGTGCTTTATCAAACCACATGGGAAGACTTTATTTAGAAAGCCCACCTACTGAAAGTTTATTAGTAACATTAAAGCAACATGGAACAACTCAACTTTTGATATCTCTTTGACTGATTGATACTGAACTAGTCAATATACAGTAAATTGGTTTAAACGATTTTTTTAAGTGAAAAAGTACATTTTATAATCCCAGCTCCTGACATTTGACTATTTCTTGTTTCCTCGACTCCTCTGTGTCTGTAAACTGATTTCATTTGGCTTGTTTACCACCAATCGTTGACAAAATAATCAACGATGATAATCACGTCGACGTTGGAGGTGAATTGTCACATACTGTATACTATATAAAATCTGTTAAATAGTAGTGACTTTTTTTACCATGTCATCCATTTATTGTGAGGAAAAATCATCAATTCAGTCATGTTTATCTACTTTTTAAAAAAATTGTGCGTTATATATCAAACATACACTGTTGAAATGTTGAAGCAGACAATCCAAATAAGGGGTTACATAGTATTTTTTAATTCTTGGCTAATGAATTTCATTATTTCCTCACTGCCATTAAATGCTCTTATCTGTAATTTTGCTACTGTGGATCCTGGTCTCTCCGTATGAGATCCTATCATTTCATTGTAGTTTGTTGAATTTACAAAGAGGCCGAGGAGCCCTGCAGCTATATACTGCCACAGAGAGCTATTTGCTCTGCGTCAGCGGAGTATCCTGTCATGGAGAGAAAATCCCGTTTGAAGTATGGCCCCCGTCTTTCACACTGACGATAATGCTCCTGGCTTTATCATGTCCTCCGTGCAAAGCCCATGTCTTCTCTTTTGTCCGGCTCTCTCTCCCCCACTCCTGCACACCCTCTGGCTTTCCTCTTTTGTGTCACTCTCTGTCACACTGCTACCCGTTCACTGCAAGGAGAAACCGTCCAAGCCCTTATCCCCCCGAGGCATTCTGGGAAGTGTAGTCAGTGTCTGGGTTGAGGGATTCGGTTATTGGGACTTTGCTGTTATCAAAGGTGGAGCTGATCAGTTGTGTGACATATTTATTTTGAACTGACAGAATGTGTGATTATTAAGAAGTTATATTGTGCTTGTGAGCAAACACTTCAGAAGATTTACATAGATTATCATCTGCTGTAAACACACTTTTGCAGAAATAGAATTAAAACATGTCTTTTGATTTTATTTATAAGGTTTTATGGTTGAATATATTCTGAGGTAAATACTTAGCATTTTAAATTAAATACATTATTAGTATTCATTCTGCTCTGGCTGTTTCTAAATCCACAGCTTAAATGCAAATGCACTGCAGTCTTTTCCATCCGTGGCTTTGTTGGCCTCTCAGAAACCTTAAGCCGGTATCTTAAATAGGGGCCTCTCATGGCATATGCATGTGCAGTATCTTATCTGGTGAATATCACAATCATTTTCTAGGACATCAAATATTTAAACAGGCCATACAAACAAGAGACAGGAGGGAGGGCAGCGAAGCACGCCTACTGTGGGCCCAGTGTGAAAACAATAAGTGTGCTACCAGCCCTCAATATTTTCATATTCAGTGACTCTGTATGATCCATATGATCCCAACATAAAGAGGGTCTGTGAACCCTCTCTCTTAAACTGTAGCAGGCATATATTACCAGGCTTAGAGCTTGGCAAGCTCCATATCCCAAAATAGATTTCAACAATACTCTATGAGGATGCATTAAATAAATCTCAGCTCGGCTAATCCGTGGAACAGTTCACATTTTCGAGAGAGACACTCCGGTAGGACAAAAGCGCCGCTCTGCTCGCCGCGCCTTCATCTGGGGACAGACACACATAAGAGATATTTAGAGAGAGGGGAGGGGATCAGGGGGTGAAGAAATCCTCCACTAATATGACAGAGAATTCTCCAAAAAATCATCATTGTGTACTCTTGCACTGCAAAGCAGATTCCGTATCACTGCATATTTTTCTTTTTTCTCGAGCAAGTGCAATAACTTAATCTTAAAGGCAAAATGTGGACACGAGGGCCATTTCGAAACATGTTGTAGATAAATGTTAATCACATTAGCATTTCCCAGACTTCCGTAAATCTCCATAAATAGCATGCTGAGGTTGATCCCTCTTTTTTGCCCATTGAGGCAAAATTACAGATGATGAATTGCTTTTGCCATGCATGTAGGCTAATGAAAGCTTTGCTCCTGGGCCTTCCTTAACAAAGGCTTATAATTTTTCCACTTTCCACTAAAATAAGAACCTGTTCCACTTTTAATTAATAGTTTTACCCTCTCCTATTCAGAACTGTATGCATAGTTTTAAATTAATTTTTAGGTAAGGGTTTGGTCATTAATACTGAAGAAACAACCCCTTTTGTGTGAAAGTAACAGGGAGGTAATGTTAGCCTGCAGGTTTATAAAGAATTCCCTCTCATGTCATCTTGCTGCTTAACACAACTTGTGACATCGCTTTGAGACTAAAATATTTTTTTGACACGTGGCCATTTCATTTATGTGAAGTCATCGCTTCCACACTTGTTCAATGAGCTGCAGTGGGACTAAAGATACAGCTACTTACATAAGCACTTAGGATTAACCTGTCCTGATTTCCTGTTCATTTAAAGAAGGCCCACAATACAAGGCTTAGGAAATATAAGATTAACCAAATATTCACAGTATCTGTAAATGTGTGGGTGTTAAATAAGCAGAGATTCACATTAGTGCAACTTTGCTTTAATTATTACCAACACCAGCATTATGTGTTCAAAACGAGTTACCACTGTTAATCGAAGAACTGTACAAAGTTAATAAGCAGCAATTAGCATGCATTAGGATGCACACCACACATAATGAGTACTTGGTTATGATTACTCTGACAGCTTGATGTTTGAGAGAGCAAATAGCTTTGTCGAAGCCATATGTGGTTATGGGACACACTTACTATCCCATGACAGATCGAAGTGAGAGGGAACTTCAGTGTGCTCTCACAGCAGTGATTTATTATAGTCATAATCACTTGTCTCCCGCAGAAAGGCAAAATACTTTGTTACAGCCAGAGAATATGTGAAAATATTGTGACATTATGTTGCCTCTGTACTTTTAACTGCTCATCTGAGTTGCCAAACAGCAATCCTGTCGGTGTGTTTAAATCATTTCATGTCATAATATTTAGAAAAGCTTCCTGTGCACAAGAGAGTATCTGCAGCCTTTATGTGTTCATTGATAATGACAGCAAATAACACATGTATTCTTTACTGCTGATAAGAAAGCAAAAAAGCAACAGAGAAGATTTTCTGGTGAAAATCCATTCCCGCTTTGTACCTGTGACTTAAGCTCAAAGGTGGGCGAACCACACGGCAATTTTGTATTTGTATTTCCAGGCTGTCAGAAAGAATCGGCCCTGACATAGAGCAGATGCAGCAAACCAAAGCGGTAGCCGCACTTAAGCACTGTGAGTGATTTCATACCAATTAGTGCAAATCATGGAGTACTTAAGATTATAGCCCAGTGAGTTTAACAACACTTTGACACCTCCTGTGAAACTGACCCTTCTCGAGTTTATTTTTCCCCATAGATTTTCTTTGTGGGATGTAAAAGTAATTCATCCAGGCTGGGACTTTTCATTTCAGCAGCTTGAGGTTGTTTTAAATATGGCTTCTGGTGACAAATCTGGCTTCCATCTAAGGCCAGCGCTGGTGCTGGTCCCCACTGTTAATGTTGGCAATATATTTACATTTAGTTTTAGTCATAGTCTTCTGACTAAAATGACTGAATAGTTTCAGTAATGTTTTAGTCATCCAAACTGCTTTACTTCAGTCGACTGCGTCTCAGGTAGCCCACATAAGCCTTCATTGCAGTTGAATAAAATTAATTATACGAGTTATATAAAATGATATAAGACTTAGCTAATTTCTAGTTTTTATTGTAACTATATGAGTTGTCTATCCCCGTAGACAGAATATCCTAAAACTATCCTAAAGCTTTGAACTTGAATGGTCCACTTACTAAGTTTTTCCAAAGCTTATCCATGACGCCACAAAAGAACCCAGAAAAACATGTAAAGAACTGCAGGCCTCACTTATGTAAGTGAAGGTCAGTGTTCACGAGTCAACAATAAGGGAGAGACTTGGAAAAAATAAGTCCACGGGGGACTTCCAAGGTGAAAACCACTGCTGACCAAAGAGAACACAAAGGCATGTCTCACATTTGACAAAAAACAGCTTGGTGATCCACAAAGCTTTGGAAAAATATTCTGAGGAGTGATGACACAAAAGTTGAATGTTGTAGAAAGTGTATGTCCTGTTACATCTGCGTTAAAACACTATGGTGGTATGTGATGGTCTGGGGCTGCTTTCCTGCTTCAGGACCTGGACAACTTGCTGCTAGTGATGGAACCATGAATTCTGCTCTACCAGAATATCCTGAAGGAGAATGTCTGTACATCAGTAGCACTTGCTTTATGGAACAGGACAATGATCTGAAACACACCAGCAAGTCCACTTCTGAATGGATCATAAACAATAAAATGTTCGTTTTGGACTAGCCTAGTCAACGTGTGGACTTAAACCCAATTGAGATGATGTGGCATCACCTTAAAGAGGCTGTTCATGTTTCAAAACCCTCCAATGTGGCTATATTAAGATAGTTCTTTAAAGAAGAGTGGGCCAACATTCCTCCACAGTGATGTGAGAGATTCACAGCCAGTTATTGTAAATGTTTGATTGCTACGTGTTGTTGAGTGGCTCACCTACTTTTTTATATAAGGCTAAGTAGGTGTGGATAGCTTTTCTCCCTTAACAAAACAGTCTTTTATTTTTTCTCTGGTTATCTTTGTCTAATATTAAAATTTGATCTGAGACATTTCACTGTGCACTGCTGTTACCTCTCCTTTTTCAGGGGAGAGGGTGGGGATGGGTGGGTGGCAGAGCTGGGGACAAATCAGCATCCCTTTTCCCGCTGCCCCCTCGTTGTGAAGCTTTAGTAGAATTGCTCTGGCATGAAGTCGAAGCCAGCGTCTCCATGGTGACAAGTCACCTCAGCGCCACCAGCTTTACCCAACACGATCAGCCAGTGATTTGACTGTTTTACTAAAAAACAAAACATTCAGAAAAATATACCATTTCAGTCCTCTTCATATTATGTCGGCTGTTGAAAAACAACCGTAATATGGTGCATTTGGCAGCGAACATGAATAATGGCTGGAGAGTATGTGCTGAATAGCTGCTCTGCTGGTGAAAAGCTAATGGAGGGAGTCTTTGGCAGTGTGTATCTCATTGAGGAGAAAGAGAGAGGAGAGGCAGTCCCAGAGGTATGGATGGGGCTGCTGTGATAGTTGTGGACTCTCCCAGTGTTTATGTGTCAGCCAACAGCCTCCGGAAGGAGACTGCAGACATTCTCCACACTGTCTTGCAGACAAGAACCGGTCCCCTCAATTAAATGAGTTAATTTGAAACCATAAGCTTGTCCTTAATTAAGAAGAGCTTAGACATCTCCTGAAATGAAATATCTGAAATGAGTTATATTGACGACATACTACTCTCTTTGTTCAGCGTTGGGTTCCCCATCCTCCTCCATTAGTCATGACCGTCCATATGCAGAGCGAGGTTCATGCCTGACACAGATAAATGCCAGAGAGAGACACAACCTCAGCAAAATGTACATCGTTTTGAAGAAAGTTTCAATTTCAAAGTCGATCCATTGTGGACTCCCACCACGTCTCCTCTCACACCGTATTCCCTGTCTGCCTGCTCTTGGTGCATCCCTGGTGCCAGAGAGAAGAGGATGAGAGAGGAGGAGAGGGAGAGAGGGAGCGAGATTGTGGCATTAAGTAAATAATTTGTATGATAATTCATTACAGCGCAGTCTTTTTCAACTTTAATTGGTCTAAATGAAGAGACATTTCACACCATTTAGATAAAAAAGAAAAAGGAGGCCAGCATAATGAAAAGGGGCCTGCCTATCGGACTTCAGAGGTTTGCTCTAAATGAAAATGTAATTGCAGGCGGAATGGTACAAGAGGAGAGACCCGCGCTGCAGATCCGGGGGTATCTTCAGACAGCCGAGCAAAAGCTAATGACTGAGCAATTTGGAACATTTACTCACCCCAAAGACTCTCATTAAGTCAATCACAGGCTTAGCCGAGACCCACTCGCAGCGTCGGAGCCGGCCCCGCATTTATTCCAACATCAATCAGGAGGGGCTGGCTTCTTCTTTCAGAAGCCATGAAAAACGCCCAAGTAATTTATTCGGGATCTTTGAGAGGATAATGGCCAATTATTTGTTTATAACACTGGTTAAATTTTCATTAGGCAGATTAATGGAATATCATGTACTGTCAACACTGGACTGAGGGGTGGTGTGTCAGAGATAAACGGCCAAACAGATGATGTCGCTCTGTTAGTAAATTGGTTTTTCTGCAGCCCCTTTCCTCCATACGGAAATTTAAAGGTGGACAAGGCACTGGGGGTTGAAGCTATCTCCCAACAAGAGTGGAAACTGGGAGAGGGTGGTTGGGGGGGGCAATGTGATCAACTTCATCCAGCTGCTAACTTTCTGTTCTCAATGTTTGGTTGCAGTGTAAAAATTCATCACTATATATAAATTGTTTAAATGCTAAATATTGAACAAAGTTTGACTGTGTGAAGCTCTCCACACAGTTATTCACATTCACTTCATCCCATCCTTAAAATACCTATTCTATCAATCATACACAATCCTTAGCCAAGCCCTGGGAAATGTATTTCAGGCAGGCAGTATTTGAAATGATAATTCTGGTGAGTTTTTAGAAGCAAACTTTTTTTTAATGAACAGAAAGAGCTACTTTTGGCAGTGACTGTGGGTGATAGCTTAATCTGACATTATGCAGGCGACACTAGATACCTGTAAGTGTCAGTTAAGAGTGAAATGACAACTACAAGGCCGGCAGGCTGGTGATTTGCTGACCTCATATGATGCTTAAAGTTGATATAAAGCAGTTTGAACCTCAAGTTGTGCTTTCACACACCTCCATCTAAAAGCAGTCTGGGAATTGTCATTTTGAGCGTTGCATATTTGGGCTTCAAATAACCCTTTTCCCCTAAAATGCAGGGTTTTGAGAATCGAGATAAAACATGGCATATCAAATCTTAATATGCACGGCTCACCCACTAGTGTGCAAATGATGCATCGGGGGTTCGCATTTTGCAGATTTACGAAACCAGAATTTTAATGACATTTTTTTCCTTTCTAAAAATGCATTTTGTGCAGCAGAGCTATAACAGCTCAGATCTCATTTCTAACAGAATTACATAAATCTGTTACATCTGTTACACCCACATTACAGTGTGATTACTTACATTTCAAAAAGAGTTTATCCATCATTTTTCTCAACAAACCTTGGCGTCTTGGATGTGAGTTAATTTGGACTCCTGGATCGCAATCTGCCAACCTTAGGGCACCCAAAGCACCTACCAGCTCCCCTATCAAAACAATCATCGGCTGAAGGAGGTTATCATTGGGCAGGGCTATCTGTCACCCGGCCACCGGCAGCCAGCGGGACACAAGGGCCATTTAATTAGGCCCACTGCTCCTCTCTGGTGTGAAAGACTCTCAGGCCCCTTTGATTCCCCGCTGCTCTCCCAGCAGGAAGTGGTTGGTGATAATTGACACAGGATTTCCTTGATGTACTCTTGTGAAGGTATATTTATTTCTGAAATTGAGCTCGGTTCATAGATAGATTAGAATGACTTTTTCAGCGCC